>JAAEAF010005177.1:0-78854 GCA_011037195.1 Triatoma infestans
CTCGGCCAGTTCTCTCCCCTACTTATCAACTTGAATTCCATATGGATTCTCGCTTCGTCGAGGAGAGGACACCGGAAGAGAATGTGGTGCACCGTGTCCTGTTCACCGCGTTCACAATTTGGGGAAACTTTTAATCCCAGCCTCATAGAGTTTTGAGGTGAACTCCCCAAGGACCGTAAAACTGTTACGATTTGGGAAAGCTCTAACTATTCGAATCGACAGTCTGTGATGCAGACTCGGGAAGAACTCATATGTGGTTCTCCCTTTTTCTGCTTCATCCCAGCGCCTCTGCCTATGTATGGGCATTTGATGAGGATGAATGTATAAGAGGGTGTCTAGAACATGCTATGAGGCAAAAATGCAGGGACAGCGAGATCGAGGAAGATCGCGAAGCTCTTAGGAAGATATAATCAGGGAAGATTTTACAGCAAGAAGACTGACTAGAATGGAACTTAAATTGACAAATGATAGGACTAATTGGAAGGCACTATTTAAAGGCAGTCTCTACACCACGAGGTAGAAGAGATTTAGATTAAGAAGAAGAATAATGATCTGAATGTGATGTGTGTAGTCAAAAAAAAATATCTCAAAAATACTCAGGAAGCTGTTATTCCGTTTAGGAGCTACTTGCACAAGCTCCACTCAACCAGGATTGCTATTTTACTGGATGAAGCTCCTTTACGCTTAAGAAAACTCAGCAGACTAAACGCTTCTTTTGATCATGAAAGCTCCTAAATTCAATAAAATTAAATACGTCAATAAATAAATAAATAATAAGTCTCAAGTAATAAACTAAAAAAAATGCAATTAATATACAGAAAACAAGGAATAAGATTTGTATTAATGTTAAGCAAAGTTATTTCTACTTAACAAATATAATAATGCTAAGTATGAGACAGGTTTGAACTTGTTCGCTAGAAGGAACTAGGAGTTTGCTTAATATATATATCTGGTACAATAACAGTATAGTTTGCTAGACTACCACTATTTGCTATATACTAGTACAACATGGCGGTCTGGTCGGAGAATACTGTATATTTCCTTGTATTCCACTGGGAACTAAAGAGTGAATACAATTCCAACTCCAATATTCCATAATATAACCTATCCTAAAACTTAACAGTAATGTATTCCAGTATGTATTTTGTGTTTATGATTAAAATATTCTAATTTGTTTGATTTATGTATTGTTTGAATTCTGTATATTATATCAGTTTATTCAACCAACAGTTTTGACGTAGATATTTTATCAGTTTGTAAACATCAAAATGTTAATACATAGATACAATGGTATTCTCTTAACGTTGGCACTCTTTTCCAAATATTAGGATCTCAATCTGCAGATATTATACACTTTCCCATGCGGAAATTTCATCAACCCAGATAAAAGCATCTCGAAATCACCATTTTCTTGGATGCTGTAAATGTTTTTCATCTATAAATTGTTACGATATATACAGGTGCACTTTATTTAGACTAGTTTGGATTACAGGTAAAACCTATTTGTTTTATTCTTTGAATAAAGTATGCTAAGAACACTAATATTAGTTTTAATAATAAGAAAGCAATGGATAAAACTATGTGTTAAATGGAGTTGATTTGTGTGAAATGTGCTTCGTCTTTTTGGGGGTCCAAAAATATTTTGAGATATCTCTGGATGCCTTGATTATTTCGTTATCGATTAAAATATGGATTGGTATCGTTGCGAATAGATCGCTAGAAATATGCAAATGAAACTTTTTACTAGGGCGATTCTTCCGACTTTATGGAATTGCTTTTCGTGCTTAGATAGTAATGAGAAGTCCTTGTTTTATTCAAATCATAGATTATAATTATGATTGGCAAATAGTAAACCTTATCAGTTCAAAGTATTTCTTCCCTTCAAACCATTTTCTGGATGGAAATCAAGTTAAGTGAAACGCATCATAGTTTAAACATAGTAAAATAAACATCGTTTGTCCAGTAATTTCTTCTTTGTTATAAAAAATACTGATCCAAAAATTAAATCGGATTGGAATCCAGGGTATTCTTCTTGAATGGATCTCATCCTATCTTCAAGGAAGAAAATCTTTCGTGAAGTGGAATGGTGTCCACTCCAGGTGGTTCCATGTTTCATCAGGCGTGCCTCAAGGCTCTCATCTCGGTCCTTGACTATTCAACGTTTTCATTAACGACATTTCTAAAACTTTTCTGCACTCAAAATTCCTCATGTTTGCAGATGACCTAAAATTCTTCAGAAGAATAACTTCAGTGCAGGATAGTGAGAAATTGCAAGAAGATCTAAATCGTCTTTTAGAGTGGTGCAAGGAAAACGGTATGGAAATGAACATCAATAAATGTCAAGTCATTTCGTTTTCTAGGAAACGGAATAATGTGGATTTCTCCTACACCATCCAGGGTAATCTCCTGGATTGCGTTACAAACATTAGGGACCTAGGAATCAAACTAAGTGCTAATCTTAGATATGCAACTCATATTGACGAAACTTGCAAAAGAGCTTCCAGGATGCTGGGGTTTGTGATCCGGAAAACAAGAGAGCTCGAAGACCCTAAAGCAATCTTGGCGGTCTATACGTCATATGTTAGAAGTATTTTAGAATATGGTTCACTGGTGTGGAACCCATATACAAAGAGCAACGTGGATAGACTGGAATGTATACAAGGGTGATTTGTCAGATATTACATAAGGAAGTTCCCCCACGTTAAATTAGACATTGATTCCTTAGAAATAAGGAGACTGAAGACTGATTTATTATAATATAATCCACTTAAGACATTCCTATACGTTTGCAGTTCCTCATCATAGCACAAACCTATTCTTTCACATAAACATTCTGTCAAGAATATGCCGGGAATGGAATGAACACATCAATAATAATTTGGACTTTTCAGTGAAATTGTCATATTTCAAAACATTATTAAATGAAATGAAATGAAGATTTACCTCTGTAAACAAACTATGTTTTATATATATTTATATTGTTATTGTTTACACCACTGTTTTATCTATATTGTTGTGTTTTAAATGTTACTGTTTGACTTCATTATTTATTGTAATGTACAATACAAATTTAATTCATGTTATGACTTCAACCACATGGCACAGGCTGTTTGTTGATGAAATAAAATAGTAATAATAATAATAATAATAATAATAATAATAATAATAATAATAATAATAACTAAACGTTTAGTACAGATAGAACTTTGCTTTCAAGAGTGGTAGTGTACATCTCAAATGAATCATTAGATGCTGTAGACAAATGTAAAGGTAACCTTACTCATTTTTCTCAACTTCCAGTTAACAATTTGTTTTTTTGTTTTTTTTTTTAAATTGAATTTATTCTACTCAACAATTATTTATTGTTTACGCCCAGTTATAATAAAGTTGACATCGTGTAAGTTTAAGTACATATATGTAGGTTAAAAAAAAATAAAATAAAATGTATTTATTCGATTGCTTCAGAAATAAATCTTGAACTTTATGTCTGAAGCCTTTTCTTTCTAAGTTAACTTCTAAAATAACAAAGCCAAACATGACAAAACTTCGCTTTACTTATTCTCTCTTTCTTAGAATTGCTTTTACTTTCCTTATGTCAATAAAACAAACATCTTGGCATACATCTACTCATAAAGAGACACTGAAGTTGTCTGTAACATTAGTTAAGCTCAATAATATTTTTTTTATGTTGACAATATTCTGTATTATCTCTTAACCATTGATCTTATTTATGTAGATTATTATTACTGTTATTATTATTTTTATTATTATTATCCCCTAATCATTTGAAGTTAAGTTCCAAAGCCATTTCTAGAAAATATTTAAAAAACTTGCCCTCACGCATGGTTTAGTGGCTAGCGTCTATTCGCCTTTGGTGCGAGAATAGAGGGTTCGATTTCTGTGAGGGCGAAGTCGGTGTTGATCCAGCATCGTGAGAAAAAGTGGGAAGCTACAGTTGATAGCGAAGGTCAGAACTAAATAGCGAGGGGTCACGCGGCGCGCTCACCACTCACCCCACAATAAAAATCGCCATCTAGCAAGCCTTGGTCTTTATTGTTGCGCCATAGGTTGATTTAAAAAAATCTTTCTTATATTTTGTCGCAGTATCCAAAATAACCGAGTGAAGTGCGCTGTGGTAAGCCTAGGGTTGAAATAGGCACGAGGCTGTTACAGGATATAAAAATGGATGTCACCCTTGCAATGTCTGGGCGGCGATAGAACTCCGTTAATTCTATCAACAGGTGTCTTGGTCCTTTCTTATTTCTCACATATAAGGAGTGTATTTTTCCGTCATTCGGGAGGGAGATATAGATAATTTCCGCCACTTTTGATTCTGCCAACCAACAGGATTATAGGTCTGTTGTTGGGCCACACTTCGATCCGTAATTACTAAATTTTTCTCAGTAAATCTTATAGGACCTCCTTGCAATAATTTACTGGGTTTATAGTGATATTACGAAACGGGCTTACATCGAAGACGTGCGACGATTGCCAAAGACTGATGTTAAAATTTTGGCTATATTATTGTGGCCTTTAGAGATAATCACTACCTGACTATAAGTCCATATCCTCGCATGATATGTTGGATCGTCTTAAATTTGTTGGAATCTTAAAGTCTTTGTAAAGTCAAACTCGATATTGATGCGCCTTTTTACGACATGTCGGTATGACTTGGTCTTGAATGGAGTGGTTTTCCCAAATAACTGTCCAGCCTTGAGCCAGTGCACCGATAGCTTTGCATTTACTAAGTGATTATTGCGGTGATAATAGAATCTTCATATAGTCCCCATTTACTTTTCATATATGCAGTTGTTCCTGGTGAATTGGCAGTTGTTGATCTTCAGGCTATTTACATTATAGATTAGATTTAGATTTAGATAAAGATAGGGAGTAACTGGTTTCTTCGGATTCTCACGAATTAATGATTCTAATCATTTCTACTAATCTTTAATGATTCGGATCCCATTATAATATTAAGAAAACCTTTGACAGTGTTTCTTGCTGAAATAATTAGAAATTCTATAAATTGTCTCTATTGGTAATTCATTTTTCTCAGACCCTAGCAGATGTCTTGTTTCATAAAAGTGAATATATTATGTTAAAGTGTTAATCATAATTCTTCACTTCAAAGAATTCTTTTAATTCTTACTTAAATAAAATTGTCTTATGATATTTTCAGTAAATTTAGAAATTTTTTTTCATTTTAAAACATTTCTTTTTTTTTTTTTAATGTTTGAAACCCGCTGAATTTCTGTTATAATAAGTAGTAATATAGTAATTAACAATTTCTTATATACAGTTCATATTCTTCATGATACATTAAAATCATAACTCGAATTATTTTTTATTAAAAATGCTAATTTCTAGCATTTGATTCATTTTAATATTATATAACTTTTTAACTTTCCCTAACAGGGAATTTTACGATCATGAACTCAGTATTTTAAATTGAAATGTTTACCAAAGTTTCACAGAATCGGTGGATACTGGTGGATCCTTGCACCAGCACCAGAAAACTTTCAAGTGAATAAGGTGTGTCCCACTTAACCATATATAAACCACCACCGGTGAGCAGCCGCCATAGTTCCCAGAAGCTTCAGAGACATTTTCCGTGTTAGCCTGCTTCATTTTGGGGTCATCGACCGGTTTCGAACGTTCGCCCATCTTCAGGATCCATTTGTCAGACAGTGTGATAACACTGTAAGAGACAGCTCACTGTACGGTGATGGACAGTGTTGTCTGTAACGAGAGAACACTGTCCGGAGGCCGGCAGTGCACTGAAAAGGCTCCGAACTTTGGGGTAGCTATATGGGCCCTGAAGGGTTTTGGATAGCATAGAGGCTTGGTCCCTCCCCACAGTCAATTTAAAAAAAAAAAAAAACTCTTAAACTAGGTCAAGGGGGGAGGTATGGCCAGCTGGGTGGGAAAAAGGAACACATGTTTGGGTTGTTAAGGGGGCAAATTTTCCTTAAAATGGAAACATCCAACACATGGGGGTCTAATTTTTAAGCTCTGTTGTTGGAGCGAGATTAAATAATGAAATTGTCACTTGACAATTAAATAATCAGAATAACTTTAAAATTAAATAACCATTTCAAGCTAACACAATTTTAAATTACCAGAAGTTACCAAAGCATCCACATCAACCTCCTACAAGCCGCACGCTGATTTGAAGTCAGTAAAACCTTTCTTAAAAATTTGAGTGATTTTTCGTTTCATGAAACGAATGCAAAGTGGCTTTATTTCGACAACGAACAAACAAATACCATGGATTAGATCAACTGTACCGCCTCCCCCCCCGAAGAGAAAGATTTGAGAAAAACATGATGCTATGCGTATGTTAGATCTACGAGAGCGTCATTCATAGGACGAGGGCAAGCATTAGATAACATCTCATCTCTACACTCAGCTTGAACGCATAGACTCCGTTTTCGCTGCAAAATATCCCACTTGAGTTGGGAATTGAAAAAGTGTACTCCTTCAACAAGATAACGCAAGGCCGCAAACGTCATGCTTTTTGGTGTAGGTAAATAAACGAAACAATTTTTGAATTGTAAGGTGAAAAACGCAAGGAACATATTCAAATTTGGAATGCTAGCCAAGTTTTAAGGGAACCTTAATAATATAGGTTGTAGGGCTATAAATTTACTGAAATGGTACTTAGAGGAATGTTCAATGTCCCTCCAGAACCCTAAAAAAGAAACGTGAAAGAAGTTCCCGGAAACCATGGAAAATGTTCTATTTTCTTGGAAAAATATACCGATAAATGTGTTACCTCTATGAGTGGATAGTTTGAGGAAAGCAAAGAAAATTGTGGGTGCCATTCTTGGGAAAATACAAATATTTGAAAAAAATATTCTTTTTTATAACCACACTTTTGGTTGATGGATTATTATGCGTGAAACCTTTGTCAAAGATGCGGCATTGATTCAGAAACAAGAATATGGTGTTTAATTTGGGGGGGGGGGGATTTTTCTTTTATTTTGTTCACACATACACAAATACATATACAGACTATGCAAACTATCGCTTATAACATTTTATTTCGTACTCAAGGAACCACAAAATATGTATTTCCGGTGTAATACTCAATTTCGAAAGTTTGACTCTTAGGGCTATATTTCAAAGCTGCATCAACATTCGTCATTGGCGCCCGGTACTTTCTCAGTGCACTGCCTACCGGCTTCCGTACAGTGTTCTTCACTCGTTACAGACAACACTGCCCATCACCAGGGCGGCACGGCAGGACTCGAACCCGGGATCTTCGCGTTGCTCGCCCGGCGCGCTACCACTGAACTAATCCCTTCCCTTTTCTTGTTATTGATCAAATTGTCGACATTCCACGTGATTTAATCATCCGTATATTAAATCTAACTTTATTATATGTGGTCCAAGAGCCCTAAGATCAACCTTAGTATTTTCAGTGTTAATTCCCTTTTGTCTGTTCACTGTTTGCAGGCCATTCTTTAAGCATAGGACTGCAAAAAAAAAAAAGTCAAAGGCGGCCCCACTTTGACATTCCTGATATATGTGATTAATATGGGAACGTAACTGAAATTCCGTAACTGAGGATTCTAACATTTTATAAACATAGAACAGCAAGGAAAGGTTTCTCATCTTATTAAAAATCGTGTACGCCAGTTCACAGCTATTTTAAAATATTTTGTTATAAAAATTTAAAAAAAAAAAAAACAATGATTTTTTATTATTTATATTTATTTTTAATGTTAAAACAAAACTTTGAGAATTAATTAGAGAAATAATAATTCATTAATGTAAAGAAAAACAGAGTAGTTTGTAAAGGCCATAATGTTTTCTTGAGTGTTATGCTTTTGAAATTAAGTGAATGAAAGTTAATGAATTCTCGCAGTTAATTAATGAAATGTCATTACCTAGTGCCAAGTTGGAGAGTTGGTTCAATTTCGCTTTAAGTTTGCCTCACCTCTCCCCTCCCCCCCAAAACTGTTGGTAGGTTAGCTTTTTAGTACATTTTTTTTTTTTCTTTCATTTATGTTGTTTGTTCATTTTCAGGTATGTTTCCTATTTTTATTAATATACATAACTTGATCAAATGTAGTTTTTAAAATTTTTTTAAATATTTTTAATGGAACGTTTCTTTTCAGTTTATTTATTTAAAATCTTGAGCAGTAAAGTACTGCTCAATAAATTCTCAATCATATGTTTTCTCCTAGTGCTGTAATAGGAATTATTGTTGTTTCCGCTAAACTTTCATAATTAAATTTTTAGCGGAAATGCACATTTATGGCCCCCTGATTCCGATACTGTGAATTTTAGGAGGTGATGTGTTTGTGAATTGGTCAGTATAACTCAAAACCGGAAAGTAACATAAAATGCAAACTTGATATTTTCGTTAAACTTCTACTGTCGAGGAGACTCGACAACAAGGTTTTGGTCAAAATCGGTCAACCGGAAATACAACATTACTTAATGGATTTTCTAGTTGTTTTTTTTAATGATTTTTTTAAAAAACGGTTCGATTTCTTTTAATCTTAGGTATCTACAGCATATATAACAGAGCTGGAATTTTTATTTGTAACATTTCTCTGGGGAAATTAATTTAAGAGAGTTTTTTTTTTAAGGGAGCGGTGAATGACTGGAAGTGTTTTCTTCTTTGAAGGATGTGTTTCTAGTCTGGTTACGAAGGCATATGGGAATTTTTGGGAATTGAGGAGTTCGATAGGTTTGCCCAAATTAGGTTCGATAGGTTTTCAGGCACATGTCTGTCAAATTTCCAAGCTGTGGATAGCTTCACTGCATTCATTCGTATGAATGAGCACAGAGGGGTTTCTAAGATTGTTAATTGTGGGTCCAGAAAAGGCTTATGGTGAGAGGGTGCTGTGTCTTTCACCAGGACCTGCCCTCCCTCAGGCAATCTGGTTTAGTTTCCTTACTGGGCATTGCAGCTCAAGAAAGACATCTTTAAACAATGGGGTTCATGCCACTAACCACTTTTGTAGGGTTTGTCCGTACAAACACCCATATACATCTCATGATGGGGTATGTGGAAATTAGGTTCAGAAACTTTGGTCGGAACAAGATGACAGTAGAAGAACTTAGGCTATGTTCTTCTTAGGTATGTGAAACCAGGGTCCGGACTTTTTTGTTCCAGACTCGGTAGCTTGTGGAGTAGCTATGGGCCAATATAGGCTTTGAATCCATTCTTTTGAATAATAATAATAATAATAATAGGGTCCCTTCCTCTGGGTTGGGGAGGGTTGGGTATATGATTTTCTCTAAAGTGCTATTTTAAATTATTATACGATTCTATCATCTAAATAATATGAATTATAATTAAATATGTTTATTTTAATTGTTTGAAATGTTTATTTTAATTTACTTCCCTGCCTATCAGATGTACACTTGGCTCTATATGCAGATGATATAGCCCTCTACACTTCTTCGTGGAGAATAGATACGATTGCAAATAGACTATCAGATGCTATTATAAAGATACATAACTTCTGCAATAAATGGAAAATTAAAGTAAACAATAGCAAAACAGAAGCAATCCTATTTACAAAAAGAAGGCCAATTTTACTTAAAAATATCATTACTGAAGAAGGGGAAATTCCTTGGACGCCTTATGTTTAGTATCTGGGAGTATTGCTAGATAAAAAGCTCACATTTAGTAAACATGTTAGAGACAGACTGAATAAAGGTAAAATGACAATTAAAAAATTCTTCCCCTTGTTTAAGTAGAGATTCAAAACTTTCTACAGAAAATAAGCTATTTATTTATATGATGGTCGTGACGCCCATGCTACCTTTTTCGCTTTCCCATCCTGGAGAAACGCAATAGCAGTATATAAAGGCTCTACAAATAATACAAAACAAAATTCCTAAGATTCGCCACTTCACCTCGATACACACATAACAGATTTACACTCCATAAGTGCAATAGAAACCATAGAAAAATCTGTAAAAACTTCTTTGAAACTACAGCTAACTCTGAGAAACACCTTTGTATAAATATAGCTAACTATGACAATAGACAATATAAGTATAAAAGATTATTAGATACACTATTATTGTAATTTAAATAGTATATATAAATATAGCATGTGCTTTTTTATAGGGTAGAGGTTTTTTTTTTTGTACATTTTCCTAGAATTAAATATGTTTTCAAAATTCTAAAGTTTAAAAAAAAAAAAATAAATTAGCCGGAAATGCACTTTTACAGAGAAAAAATTAATTTTCAAAATCTTAAAAGTTTACTGAGAGTCAGTACAAATATAGAAAAAAAATTGCTTCAGAATTTCACGTTGTTTAGATAACCAATAAAACTAAATCCGTTCCTATTGCCTTGAAAATATCCACTTTACTCATGGCTTATAAGCTCACCATTTCCTCTGGATTACCTTGTAAAAATAAATCAACCAAAATATATTTTTTGTTATAGGAGTCTTAGATGAAAACAAGAAAAAAGATAAGACATTTCATAGGAATTTCTTATGGATTTTTATTACATAAGTCGGAATCTATTTATTTTTTTTTACGATCTACTCATCAAACTTTTTTCTGCGAACTTATTAGCTAATTAATATATTTTTCTTCGAATTCAGGTTTCTTTACTTTCTTGGAAAAATAATTTTTTTTTTTTTTTTTAATGATTCTTAACGTTAATTATGATGCTAAATTGTAGGAAAAAGTGATTTTAAGTACATAGAAAAAAATTTAAATTTAATTAGTTTGGTGGAAGTAGTCAACTAACAGCCAATTAGTGAGTTATAATTGATAAATTTTCTTCTTACATTCCATTTTTATTAAGTGTTTAATAATAAAAGGATAAATTAAAATGGAGCGTGTTCTCACCCAGCTATCCCTCCCCTCCACCAACAAAATCATATAAAATTAATTTTTCCTTCCAGTCAGTAATATCGGCCCTTACATATTCAATGTTATTGCTGAGAAATTCGATTCCTTATTTGTTTGTGATCAGTATTTAACAATCAGCGGCACCCCATCTTGCACAAAGCTTTCACAAGGATTGAGTTCTTCCTGTAAAATGTGGACGTAAACTTTTCTTCTGAGATACCTACAGCCTTAGCTATCTCATACACCATTAATCGTCTATCATCTAAAACCATATTGTCGAGAATCTTCTCGATATTTTCTTCGGTAGTTGCAGTTTTTTTTGGCCGTCCTTTAACGTGAATTACCTTCAATCGATGTACGACCATGTTTAAATTCAGCGACTCTTTATGCTCTTTCACCAACTTTGAATAAAATTCTATTGGCGGTAAACTATCTAAGATGAAGAATTTTATGATGGAACGTTATTGAAATTTATTCATTTTTGTCAAAAACACACAACACGCTTACTTTAAAAAACAGCCGTATAAAACAAAAACCACTTGTATGATCAGATTCACATTTTTGGTATTTACTTTTGCAACAAGTGTGCCAGCGTAATGAAACATTAATTTCATTTGTAGCAGTACCATCTATGAGCTAGTCCTAGAACTTTTCACCTTGCTTTAGTTTAATATATTTATATGTAATATTTTGACAATTCGCTAAACACTTTTTTTTTGAAGAATATGTGGATGGATCCGCAATGCTGGATAGCATCTGCCAATTTTATCCGTCTTAGCATGCATATTTATTTTCTTCCTGACCGGTTTCGGACTTTCATCCATCATCAGAGCAAATTCAGCAAGTTCATGTAGAGTGTTCACTTCAACGTAATGTTTTTGTTATTTGTTACTCACACTTGTTGATTGTATATAATTATGTGAGGAGGTTATAAGGTTGTGTTACTATGTGTGGGTGTGATTAATGACAAAATTGGATATTATAAGTTATGATTAGACATTAGAAAATAGTGTATAATAAATTTGTTTACTGTTTTGCAGAATACTCTATAACTATATTTTTAATAGTGTTGTAAAGTATGCTCAGTGTTTTATCAAGTTATTTTTATTAGAGGGGAGGCGATCAGTTTTTTCAGGAGTATACTGTACTAATAAGATTAGATAAAGTTTGAAGAAAGGCAATGCAAAGTTTATGGACAGTCAAAAACTTGTACAGGTAATAAATAGATGTGAAACCAAATTGAATGTGTCAAAACATATAAATATTTAGGTCTAATGATATGCAATAGTCTGAAAATGAAATACGATATTAAAGAAAAAGTAAGTAAGGCAAAAGTAGGAATAAATATGATGTGGAGGGAACTGTTTGGCAATTTAAATGTACCTATCATTCAAAAATTAGGGTGTTTGATTCGACAATTAAAAATGTAATTAGTTATGGGTGTCAAGTGTGGGGATATAAACGTTACGAAGAAATTGAAAAAGTTGAAAGATATTTTATAAAAAAAATGTTTAAATTACCTCCAAACACACCAAATTACCTCACATATTTAGAGACAGGAAGAAATTTAATTCACATGTACACACTTAAAATTCATTTTGATTATATTATAAAAATTTTAAATTATAAAGATAATAGATTGTGTACAATAGTAGCAAAGGAAATGATAAAGCAGAATTGGTCATGGTTTAAAGAGTGGGGGGAAATAGCTAATAGAATAAATTACAAATTAAATTTAAACTTGAACTCCTTGAGTTCCTGGAAAAAAGATTTGTACCAGATGTTAGAATTGTACAAAGAGAACTTTATTCAAGATTGTATAAAAAAGACAGCAGAGGGGACACATCATGGCTTGTACAATATATTAAGTAAACCAATAGATTACGTCAATCAAATCAAACAAACAAATAAAATCAGTTTAATAATCAAATGTAGAGGGGAACTTTTAAACTTAAACTACAGACCATTTGACGCTGAAAAAATTCAGCTATGTTCACTATGCAACTTAAAAGAAATAGAAAATAATTATCATTTCCTAGCAGTTTGCCCTATTCTGAAGTCGTTTAGAAAAAAATATTTAAAAAGAGAAAACATTTCTAAAGAAAAACTGATTGATATATTGAATGGAGAAAATTTGATTGATAGGTTTGTGCAATTTTGTTGAGAAAGCGGGACGTTATAGAAATTATTTTATTTCAGAATTTAATTATTAATTTTGGGCTTGCTTCCTTCGTTTTTGTTCTTTAAAGTATAGAAGTTGACTATTAGTTTTTTGTTATTACTATTACTTTTTTTTATGTGTATTAAGTTTATTTTTATGTTCGTTTGGAACTTTCTAAACTAGAACTCCCGGCAGACGGTACAATGTACCATGCTGTAATTTTCTTATTTTATATATCAGTGTATGAATTGTAAATATTAAAGAGATTTAAAAAAAAAAAAAAAAAAAAAAAAATAGATGTGAAATACAAGCAGGGTTAATATAAGAAAATATATTTATTAAGAAAATATTTCTTATATTAAAACCCTGCTTGTATTCACATCTATTTATTACTTGTACAAGTTTTTGACTGTCCATAATCTTTGCATCGCCTTTCTTCAAAACTTTATCTATTCTTATTAGTACAGTATACTCCTGAAATAACTTATCGCCCCGCCTAATAAAAATAACTTGATAAAACACTGAGCCATAAAATAGAATAGAAACGGGGGGGGAGCCTCATTCCACTGCGATCTACAAGTCGAGGTCTATTGTGGATTCCCTTAAGTTACAGAACAGCCCCCAGCTTTGCCCTCCTAATCAATCCTAGCAAAGCTGAGAGCGGCTCCGTCATGAAGCTTCCAGCTTCGGGATGGCCCGTCCCCAATTGAAGAAACCTAATCCTCGCCAGGCCGGCGCACTCACAAAGGATGTGCACCGGGGTCTCCTCCTCTAACTTGCAGAATCGGCATACCGCACTATCCGCAAGTTGTAGGTGGAGTATGTGTCTATTCAGCCTACAATGCCCTGTTAGTAGACCCACAATTAACCTTCGGGTCTGGCTCAGTAGGTCTCTGGTAAATTTAGGCAAATGTCTTTTAATGAAGAGCTTTGCCTGCCTCTGTCCTGGTGTTCCCTCCCACCAACGCAGACGCTGATCTTCTATCCACCCCTGATAGAAGTTTGGATGAGGCTCCTGGACAAGCCGCAGAAGGGTTCGGGGCCTATAAAGGTATCCTGCGAGCCCTCCCTCGCTAGGGCATCCGCCCTCTCATTGCCCAGGAACCCCGCATGTCCCGGCACCCAGGCGAGTGTCAGTTTATTCCGAGTACCCACCTCGGTGAGGGCAAGTAGGCAGTCCCACACCAGTCTTGAGACTATTTGGTGTGAGGAAAGTGCCTTCAGGGCTGCCTGACTGTCGGAGTATATGGCCACTCTTCTACCCACTATCCTTTGCCTTATAATCTCCCTAGCGCAGAGTTGTAACGCCACGACTTCAGCCTGAAAGACCGTGGCGTACTTCCCTAGGCTGGCCTTAATTTTAACTTTAGGTCTGCCACCGTAGACCCCAGCTCCGACCCTAGTCGGAATTTTGGATCCATCTGTGTACCAGATCGAGTTACCGAACAGGGGTGGGTCACAGCCCCATTCGCCTCTGCTCGGTATAACAATATGGAAGTTCCTTTCGAAGAAGAACTTAGGAACCATCCTATCCGTTGGCATCCACAGAAGATAGTCCGCCTTGATTTCCTCGATGAACCTCTGGTTATTACGATCATGCCTAGAGGTGATGGGAGGCGAACACTGAGCCATACTTTACAACACTATTAAAATTTAGTTATGGAGTATTCTGCAAAATAGAAAACAAATTTATTATACACTATTTTCTAATGTCTAATCATAATTTATAATAATTCCATTTTGTCATTAATCACACACATACACACACACATAGTAACATAACCTTATAACCTCCCCACATATATACAACCAACAAACCACCAACAAGTGTGAGTGTAACAGAAACATTAAGTTGAAGTGAACTCTCTACACAAACTTGGTAAATTTGCTCTGACGATGGATGAAAATCTGAAACCGGTCAGGAAGAACATAAATATGGATGCTATGACATTTATTTATTTCTGTTTAATACTCTCTTACGAAACTCTAACACGATCTTATTACTCATAAAGCAGTAAAACAAAGTAAGAAATTATATGTTGCATTTAAATGGAGATTTACAATAATCTATGTGCGTTCGCAATAAGAGAAAATAAGAGCCGCAACTGAGATTGTAATAAAATGTGTCAATAATTGGAATTAGACAGTACAATAATATAAGATCGTGTGAATATGTTTTCATTTTGTTCAGTATTATTTATTGATGGAAATTGGAGTAAATAGAAATAGAAGTTATAAGCGACAGAAAAAGAAGACGCAATAGTGTAGCATAAAAAGAGAGATACATCGATTGAAAAACAAGAAGGGATATAAAGTAAAATATAAAGAAAAAAAAAAAAGCTGGCTTAGTTCCAATGGGAAAAAGGATGTTATGAAAGACGGCGAAGGGGTGTCCTCCTGGTAGTAATTTTGGAATGCCAAAGTTTGTGCTACATTGGGGGGGGGGGATTGGAGGGTTGCGGCTGCTGGTATATCTACAGTCCCATTCATTCTTTGCCCCTCACTTCCCTCTGTCAGACCAGTGTATGTGTTGTTTTGAAACAGCTGGAATGCAGAAATAAATTTTCCACTAAAGAAATAATTCCACAGTTTTTCTTTTACTAAATTTCTTCTTTTTTTTTCATTGCGATGAGTTTTAGGGGTTGAAATTATAATGATTATTTTTTGAACCACAGAAATAATATATATGAACAGTTGAATTAGAAGAATATGTACTTTTTATAATAATTTACTGTAGATTTCGCTTAGTCCATCTTCTTTTTTACTTCATCCCTCACTTCCTGTCCCTCACTTCCTCAGACTGAGTAAAGTACTATAAAGTACCAAGAGGGGACACGGCAAGGACCATACTCCGAGCCTATGGGAAAATTTTCCACTAACGTGCATCCGGTAGTTCACGATATTTACGCAATTGGAATATATTTTTCAGTTCAGTCTTGATTGGAAGTATTAGAATCAGGAAACTGTGTTAACACAACGCATGAGGAAGAAATAATAAATTTACCCATACTGGTTGCTTTTTGATGAGTAAAGGCGAAATAACCCACTTTATTGAGAGTTCAGAAAAGAAGGAGCTGACAAGAGGAGCACGTGATTATAAATATTACACGTGAATCTGTTCTGGAGAAAACTCTCCAAGACAGAGTCGCGTACATCCGGACGGTTGATAGTCTGATAAAAAAAAAAAGGCTTTGTATTCTAACACTTTTCCCACACGGAGCATTTTAGATTCAGGAGGCGGCACCTGAAGTACCTGGGCCTTAAAAGTGATAACACCTGCAAATTTTATGATTAATTGGAGAAGACTTCAGTATATTTCCTGACAGAGTGTGATGTAATCATTCAGAGAAGCTTTAGAAGCCTGGGTACCTACCAGTTGATGTAAAAAAAAAAAATGGACAACTGCAACTAGACACTGGGAGGAGGATAATTGACCCTTCCCTTAGGGTTTTCAGGATTCTTCAGGATTTTTTAGAGAAAAGGATTTGGATAGGGAGCATTGGGTGGAGAGGCCTAATTCCGGTACTCTACCTAGTACCCTACCCTCTTTACCAGAACCCTAGTACCCAGTACCCAGATCCCTTTGTAGATCTTCATTATTATATTTTATAGAGGGAACATAATTTGAATTTGTCTAATTCCGTGAACAGCACTTATATATTTTTGGCTTAATTTTGATATGCCTAATCTGCATTCATGTGTGTAAAAAAAGAACATTTGCGCCTCTCAATTTATTAATCTCTCTCATTTCTCGATCAAATCTTCTCTTCATAATCTTCAGCTAAAATTCCATCTTCCTATTTCCTCTTAAAGAATAACCATGTTAATAAAGCACACAAAGTGATATTCCTCTTTTTTCATGTTTATAAAGCATCACAAATAATGGTGTGCCTCTAAAGGTCCATATTTTTATTTCAAGCGTTTCCAACGTCTTTCAGGTAAAACTTTATTCGGATAGGTTTTCTAAATTTATTTTTTGTATTGCTTCTTGCATTCATGTCCTCGATTTGTTCCGCTAATCAATCCTTTGCATCAAATACATCTATTTGATTTTGCAGGTATCACGCATTACTTTTTTATTTCCCGTGAGAGCATACATTTTATAGTCAACAATCTTTTTATCATAACTTTTTTTTTAGAAACATTTCTTAGCACAACTAAAATATGATAGCGATATAATATTATATAGCATAGTTGCAGGACATCAGCTACTTTTCTGTTGTCGGTCTGTTGAGGGCGTTAGGCTAAGGGAAGTAAAGCTGTTTATGGATTATTTAAGGGTTAAGAATAACAATTGTTTTATATATATATAAAATCTTGGCCTATTAAAATTTTTGAACAATTTTATATTTTGATCTGAAAGAAGTTTTTTTTATAATTGTTTTATTGAATATTTACAAGTACATAAATAAATACGTAACAAGTAAATAAGCTAGGAGATGATATAAACAATGACATGATGGTCATGAATGGTAGTTGTCCAGCGATAACTACCATTAGTTTCCTAGAACGTCGCGGGGCGAACGATGTCTCAATCGCTTTGCAGGATTGCCTGGAAGTGTGGAGGAGAAGACGGCTTAGGCGAGATGATTTGGATGAAGGGGTAGTCCTGCAGTGGAATTTCTTGTACCGGAGCTTTGCTATATCGTGGACCAAAGGAATCTTTAGATTCCTGTATGGATTGTATAGTTTTGGAAATATAATAAGGAGCATTGACTATGCGTCAGAGTATTTTGAACTGCAGGATTTGTATTCTGTTGAGGTTGGTACGTTTTGTGGTTCCGTAGAGTTTTAGTCCGTACATCCAGATGGGTGCGAGTAATGAAGTATTCTGTAGAGAGAGTTTGGAGCGCTTGTCTAGGATACTAACAAGTAGTCTGAAACGTTGTTAAGGGAAGTCCATTTAAGTCTGATGTGTGGGTCCCAGATTAGGTGTGGGTCGCTTGTCTAGGTATGTATTTCTGTTTATTTTCAATTTCAGTTTTATTTTTAAATAAAAAAACTTTTTGTTATTTAGTCATAGAAGATGAGATAGTTATTAAAGTAAGTTTTTTTTTTTTTTGTTAATAACTAGATATTGTTGTGTTTTTTCAGCTGTCGAAAAGAAAACAAGAGCGACCTATTTATATATCCGCTGCACCGAACTAACTTAAATTTTAGAAATCACAATTCTCTCCTTATAATATCTCCCCCCCTCCATCAGCTAGATTCTCAGTATACAAGAAGTCTTTGGAAACCACAATGCCGTGCTAACTGAGCACAATGCGGGAGAGTGAGTCGGTCGAAAAGACTGTAAACTTTCTTAGTTAGTGGCCATGCCTTTTGGGCAAACCATCCTGTACCATTCCTCCACTCACCAATGCCGCCACTTTACACAATGAAAACCTTAAAACTTGGTTGTTAGTAAAGTTCAAATTTATGAAAACTTGCCTAATGGACCATTTCTTTAGTGAATAAGATGGAGAAAGTGGCGCCAGATAATTTATTTATTTGAACAAGTTTTGTTTTTTAGTTTTTTTTAATAAGTTGTTCCTCCATTATTATTATTATTATTATTATTTATTTTTTGGTTAAAAATGTTTCCCATTACTTTAGAAATATATTAGATAATTAAGTAATTAATTATTGTTTATTTCCATTATCACGATTGTAAACATAATTTCATGAGAAATAAAAGTAAATTTTCTAATATTACGATCATGTCAACTTTTTGAAATTGATTTTTAGCTATTTGTTTCTAACGAGTATGTACGATTTTGGCGATTTTCTTGAAATTCGGCTCGAACGATTTTTATTGAACAAACACCTATTTCTGCCTTTCAATTGGGCTAACAACTCTCTTAGCACTAATATTAAATAGAAAGGCATTTGATATCTTGAGAATCTCAAAGTTCCGGAGATCTTGAAAAAAATCTTAGAAACAACTACGGAAAATTAAGTTTTAGAATCTCAATATAATTTTATATTATCGCCATAATTTACCTTAGAGCTAAATATCTTTAAATAATTATTTTAATTTTAAATTATAGATATGTAATTTGTCAAGTTCATTTGGCGACCAAAAAATTTCAATTTTTAATTTCTCTTACTCCTAGTAAGAGGAAGTATTGTAATCGAGTCAAATTTTCAATATCGAGTTTTCACAGGGAAATATCCGTTTTGAGGTCCGCTGAGACCAAAAAAGTGGTTTTTAGAAAATGATGTGTATGTATTTGAACAGCATTGCTCAAAAACTAAAAACCGTAGAAAGTTGAAATTTGATATTCCGTTTGGGTATCACCATGGGATCTGACAGTATGTTATCTGTCAAAATTGCTCAACCAGAAGTACCACTTAGTTACTAGATGTTTTTTTTATTTTTTTGCGATTTTCTCAAAAATAGCTCCGTGGATTTTCTTGAAACTTTATATATCAACTGCACATACAAAGATCTACAACTTTTATTTAAAACATTTTTCTGGGAAAATTCATTTAAGTGCACTTTTACGGGAGGGGTGGGGTTATGTTTTTCTCTAAAGTACTATCATAGTTCATTATACAATTCTATCATCCAAACATAATAAATTAGAAATAAATAGATGGTCAAATTTATTAATTTCAAGAAAATTAGTAAACCGACAGTGCGCTTTTTACTGACAGTTTTTTCAGTTTTCGACGAATTTCATAAAATTTGGTACACTAACTGTCGGTTATAATTTTGAGGGCGAGAATAAGAGAAAATTGTGTAAGTGTTTCGCGTCAAATTTTGTTATATTGTAAGGTGTTTTGGAAATGGGAGCCTCGAGATATCAGTGGATAATATCGTTCTAGATATTAGATCTAGATATTAGCCTTGGCTTGGTTAATAGAGTGCCCTATGGTAAGCAAATAAAAGCTAAGTGTAATTGGTATTGATTACGAGGCGGTAAATTTAAACTAAGATCATTTAACTTATTGAAAACTCTTTAGGAAAACCAATAGTAATTTTCTTATAAATTTGTACCTGCAGGTCAATACTCAATATATATATATATATATATATATATATAAAAAACTACATATATAATAAAAATTTAATTATATAAACTGTTAAACAGTTTTGAAACGTGGTCAATTCTTTTAAGAATAAAAAATTTTCTTTCTTTTTTATAGGAACTTTAAAACGGCTCAATGGATATCTTATTTTTGAAGAACTGTTGAATCCAACTCTTTTAGCAAATCCTATTTTATATGGGGAACCTTTTTTGAAGCATGATATGTTGAAGTGGTAATAGGTAAAGCAAAAACTAAAAAAGCTCTTGGCCTTGATAGAATTCCGTTTGAATTTTATAAAAATGGCCCGTCAAATTTTTTTAATGTTAATCATGTTAAAATTTTCAACACTATATTTGAAAAAAAAAAAATATAATTCCACAGAGTTTTAAACCAGCCATTATTTTTCCTTTATTTAAAAAAAAAATTAAAAGAATTTAGCTCGATAATATGAGATTTCGAACTTTAGAGGAATTAGTTTTATGGATACAATTTCTAAATCACTTGGAATTGTGTGAGTAGTTCAGACACAAATTTTTTTTTTACAGAATTTTTGTCATTTTATTATAGTATTTAGGTTAATTTAATTTTTTGTTATTTTAATAATAATTAAATTAGTTAACATAGTGAGAATACTTATGCAATATATTCCTGGAACTTTAATGTTTTTATATCAAAATGTCATTTATGATGATATTTATAGCAGGTGGGCTGACTGACCTCGCTATATTATTGATTGTTAAAATTTAATGATATTTTGGTTATTTCTAATAATTATCTCTAAGGTATGATTTGTTTTAATTAATAATCGCACATATGTAGTTCAAATTAACAACCACTTCCCACCTCCCCAATCGTCTATAAAACTTGGCATAATTTTATTTGTTCATCGGTCATTTCAACGATATTAATTGTTTTGTTTTTTTATTCGTTCATTTTTTTTTTTTTTTTATTGTCCTCTTTATTATGGTTAAATTTTATTTAACCATAAATAACAGGATTATTGATGTACAAGTTTTAATCAAAGCATTCGACAAAGTTAACAAAAGGGACATCCTGAAGGCATTAAGAGAGAAAGAAGTAGACTGGGGGCACATATTAGCAGTTGAAAGTCTATATAGAAGAACTAGGAATGTCGTAAGATTCGCAAATAATACCTCGGAGGAATTCGAGAACACAGTAGGGATTCGTCAAGGGTGTAGTCTAAGTCCCCTACTATTTATTCTGGTGTTAGACAAGGTCATAGCTAGCTCCAAAACGAGAATGAGGAGATTCCACCTAGGACACCACAACATGAGACCGGTTAACCTTTCATTACTAGCCTTTGCCGATGACATGGTACTGCTCGCAAACAACGATAGAGATCTTCAGCACAACTTAAAAGTCTTACAGGAAGAGCTGAGGACAATTAACATGAGCATCAACCCGGACAAAACAAAGGCAATGCGAATTGGAAAGAAACCAGGACGAGTAATGAGAATACTGCATATAAACGGCAAAAGTATTGAACAAGTGGATAATTTCAAATACCTGGGAGCTCACCTACACGAAAATGGCTATATAGACAGCGAAATAACGGAACGCGTAGGCATGGCAGGCAGGTTGTTCAATGCCGTTAAAAACAGGTTTCTAAACCGGCGGGAGGTGGGAAAGAAGACAAAACTGGCCGTCTACAGGTCTACATTCCTCCCAATCCTCACATACTCGAGTGAATCTTGGACATTGACCAGCAAACACAAATCAATGATCCAAGCCGCTGAGATGAGGTATCTTCGGAAAGTGGAGGGAAAATCCAGAAGAGATAGAGTCCGCAATGTGACCATAAGATCTAACCTCGAGGTAAGGCCTGCCATAGAAACAATAGAGCAGAATAGGCTAAGATGGTTCGGTCACATACTACGTATGGAACCTAGCCGCACCGCCAGTTGCTCTTACCAAGCTAGAGTAGAGGGCAGGCGAGGAAGAGGAAGGCCGAGATTGAAGTGGGAAGACGGGGTAAAGGAGGCATTCTTGAGAAGAAGGCTAGATTGGGGTGGGAAAAAACATCTCACCCAGGATAGAGACAATTGGAAAAAGCTCTATAAAGGACCTCCTCACACTGCTTAGGCGGTAGAGAGGGTAACGATGATGATGATGATGATGATGATGACAAGTTTTAAGGTCTTCAGACTAGCGGACAAATAACAAGGTCCCTATGTGTGTTTCACATGTTAAATAAAGAAATATCTCACAAAAGAAAATTCACAAGAAGCCCAAAACTTGTTATTTTTATTTCCGTTTAGGTTTCTACCACCACATCTGTGACACGAAGATTTCGAGACACAATTTCTCCTAACCGGAAGTGCGTTAAATATATTTACGAATGTTGTTGCAAAATAGTAAATTTTATTTTGTTTTTATACTTTGTGTTTGTTTGCCCTAATCATTTCCTCACTAACAGTGGGTCCCAGACAAAAGTCTTTAAGGTTACCGGAAGTTTTAGTGATTATTTTTTTTTTTTTTCAATAAAATGACGCCAACGATTTTTTGAAATCTTCGTATACTCTCTTACGCAATTAAATTATACCTATAATTTTTATGTGCGTTGTAAAAATTGATTTTTTTTTTTTTTTTTAGTTGTTCTAAAGGAATAGAATATATTCTTTACTTTTAACTTTTAACTCAATACAATATATATTCTACCATCTATATGATAGCAATATATGCTTCACTGTCAAGAGCGGATTACAATTACTACATATACTCATAAGACACCTATCAGTTAGTCGGGTAAGGCCGATTCTCAATCTATCTGTCACTACCTCTTCCCTTCTAAACTACTCAAAAGTTGCTAAGGAATTTATAAATAACATCGAATATAATTTACTTACACAATGTTTTGATGTTTATATCTTATTGTGGCATTCAATATTTGTTTATATTAAGGAATTAATGCATTTCTTAGTCATACAAAGATTAATTCATTTTGATAAACAACAATAACAAACATTGCTAATTTTGCCCTTTAACATGATTCAGTATTCCAATGCATTTGAAAGTGAATGCACATAATTTTCTTCTGAATTTTTATTTTTCGTCATGCAAAGAAGGCCTCTAAGTGATGAAAGGGCAAATTTAATTGTCCAGTTTCATTTCCAGGGCCTTTCTCAGCTTGAGATTGCTAATGCTTTGAACATTGCACCAAGTGTTGTTTGCCGGGCATTGCAAAGATACCGCGAGTTTGGAACTGCACAAAGACGCCATGGTGGTGGGAATTTTCGAAGTACCACTGAAAGAGAAGACAAGTACCACTGAGAAGAGGATAAATGTCCGCAGAAACCCTTTTTTGACCGCCCGAAAGTTACAAAGTCGTCTTTTTGAATCCTCTGGCACTAAAGTATCTGATCAAACGATTAGAAATAGATTGAGTGAGGTTGGCTTACATTCGTATCGCCCTGTTAGAAGGCCCAATTTGGACACTCGGCACAGAAGAGCAAGATTAGAGTGGGTAAACACTAGGCTGAGGGAGAAACAAAACTGGGAATTTGTATTGTTTACTGACGAATCAAGATTCTGTTTATCGAGTGATAACAGACGTTTGCGAGTATGGAGAAAGCCAAACTCTCGTTTTGAACCACAATTTATCCAACCGGTAACAGCATACCGCGGTGGCGGTGTCATGGTGTGGGGTGGAATTACCCTCAACAATCGTACTGAACTACACATCATTCAAATGGGGTGAGATACAAAGACGACATTATTAGAGGGTTCGTCTCAGACTTCCGAGACAGTATTGGGCGACAATTCATTTTTCTCGACGACAATGCCCGCTCTCACTGTGCCAGATGTGTTCTTGAGGAAATTCGACGTCTTGGTATTAACCACTTACCATTGCCAGCATTATAACCAGACCTAAACCCAATAGTGCACATTTGGGACAATTTACAAAGACGCCTAAATAATCGTCAGCCCCAACCCAGGAACTCCAGAGAGCTTGCTAACGCTTTAAAATTACTATGGGAAAAAATTCCGCAAGAGGAAATTGCTGCCGTTATTTTGAGTATGGGGAACCGTTGAAAATCTGTTCAGAGAGCAAGAGGAGGGTACACCAGGTACTAAAGAACCATTACATGGATCAAGAATAGAAAAATCGTGGAAAAACCAGTGAAGATGTTTTCCACAATTTGTTAGAGATACACGGCTTTTGTTAAATCCTTGTTTTATCTTTGTTTTTTGTAAAAATTTTATGTGTGAAAGATAATTTTATATTAAAAGAGTAATGAAGCTTTAAATGAAACTTTATTTAAAAAATATATAACTTTTTCTGACTTTTTTGATCTTTTTAATGCGATTCCTTAGCAACCTTTGAGTAGTTTATTTCTTCCATAACTGGTGGTCCCAGGATGTTACTACCTCTTTAATTCCCTAAGCTTGTTCCCTCCCCCTGAGTTCCATCCTCATCCTGCCAACTTAGGAGAACTTTTCTTTTCAAAAACATGGATGACATCTACTGGTATTCTTCTTTCAATTGTAGCCTCCATGATTGTTGCCTCTTTTATCGCCACATAGGCAACTTTATTCCTGAATGTCCCGACTGTCCAGACAAAGATAACATAGATGGTAATTAAAAGCACTGATAGAACTCCAGATTTAAAGAAAACCAGTTAACGGAATTGAAGTAGTAGTTTCAGTGGTTTAATAACTAAAGTTATCACAGACATTTTCCGTGGTAGCCTGCTTCATTTTATGGTCATCGATCGGTTTCGGGCGTTCGCCACTCCTCTGAATTTGTGTGTAAATTGTGTATAAACTGAATTTGCTCTGTGCAAGTCTTGTGTTATCACACTGTCTGACAAATGCATCCTGAAGATGGGCGAACGCCCGAAACCGGTCGATGACCACAAAATGAAGCAGGCTACCACGGAAAATGTCTCTGATGCTTTCCAGCTTTGCGGAACCAACCACCACAACAACTAAAGTTATGACTACTGCACTATAATTAATATGTACATACTTATAATTCTAAGGACTTGAGGGGATTAAGAGATGGGGAGAGAAAACTAAATGAGAGATAGACTGAGATATAGGCAAGTGTGTGGGTGAAGACTGGATGTTTGTTGTTGGCTGGATTAGCACGAAAGGAGTGTGTCTTCGTTCTTGAAGATGCTGATAGAATGGTCCGTCCATTGTCCTTTTTTCCTTTAAAATAGACACCAATTCGGTTAGGGGTACTTAGTAGGGTGTGGTAGGTGTTTATTTTTTTGTGCAATTATCAGCATGCTCCATGTTTAATATTACATGGTAAAGCTTACAAATTACTATTTTTAAAATACTATGAATTATATACAGTGAAAATAAAATACTTCTGGCCGTTGACTTATGCAACTTTATAACAATTTATTAAAATCAATTGAATTCACATACTTGAGAAATATATGACACAGATTAGTATTCAGTAGTTCTGATTTTGGAGGGGACCAGTTAACACTTCTCAATACAACTTTTTGCATGAAAGAAGCCCTTTCTTTCTCAAACAAAGCACATTGAAAAAGTATATGATGCCAACTTTGACAGGAAGAGAAATCACATACGCATGATGAGTCCGAGATTAAGTTAAAGCGATGGAGGTACTGCTTGTTTCTGCCATGTCCTGACAACACCTGGATCAGAGTTTATAATGCAGGTTAAACTTAGCTTTCCGTCTGTGTTCAACTGTTGGAAAAAAAACTCTTTAGTTAATATGCCCTTTTCAGTAGCCGACCATAATTGCTCCCAAGCAACCAAGCTTTCTTTTTGTAAGATCAAATCTACATATGACTTGGGTAGTGTCTTGAGACTTATTTGGATACTGCAATAACTGGCCGCCTCTTTTGCCAACAAGTCCGCTCTTTCATTGCCAGTATCTCCAACGTGAGCCTTAACTTTATTGAATTTAACTACAAATTGGCAGCATTGAAGGTGAAGGACAGCTTTCCTAATTTTGTCCACTAGTGGCATGTGGTTATTGCTATTTGAGATGGAATCCAGTGATACTATAAATTCTTTCACTTCATCAAAACCAGAAATGCCTGTGGCAATAGTATCTCTTCCTGTCACAAAATTCAATAACAGTTCCAGAGCATTATAGATCGCGAAAATGTTGAGCCTGATTGTTAGAACATTTATCTGCAAGCCTGCACTTTTTATCCATTACCTCATTTCCATTAATGTATATAACAAACGCAGCCCCTTACCCAATAGGGTGTGGTAGGGTACGATACTACATCCCCAACCCTTGGTTGGCTTCGTTTGAAGATACGACCTTGTCGTTCCTTGCTTGTAGGGAACTAAAATGTGATGTGTGATATGCCGTCACAGAATGTAGTCGACTTCATTATAGAAAAGGTTTTTGAGTATTTTAGAATTTTTTTCGAATACGATTAGGTATAACGATTTCCTTTAAACTGTCGTAGATACAATTCTATAACTTTTACTTTAAGTTTTTTTTGGGGGGGGAAAACTAATTTTTCCAAAGGTTTCTGGGTATCTGACAATTAAGTTAAACTTTAAACTGTGGCTGCAGAGGGCGCTCTTATCCTGCTTATACTCAGGTTTATATAATTTACCACCTTAACATCTTTTTTGTTGCCAATCCAACCAAACGTTTAATGCACATAACAATTTTATAAAGATAAATTGTTTTCAAGTAATTGTTTAATTATAGTAACAGGAAGTCGTGCATGTATTTCGCAATAGATTTCTTTCTTTAGCTCAGAACATATTTCTTAAAGCAGCAGTGTTTATATACGTGAAAGAATAATTAATAAGAAATTCGCGAGAATTAGGTGTTCTTAATATATATTTTATATATATAGATATTTATTTATTTACAAAAAGAAATATAAATATTTAATTTGGTCACCCAACAAACACGTAGGACAATGGAAATATTCGTATACCAAGGTATATCTTAGTTGTGTGACCTAAAAAAAAAAAAATTAAAAATGTAACGGGACGACAAAGCAGCATGGACAACAAATACTGCAGTTTTATTTCTTTAGAATGTTTTTGATTTTTCTTTCACTTTCCCCTAGAATCACGGAATAAAGAAATAAAAGTTTTATTTTTATTATTTAATAAATATTTGAAAGGTTGTGAGATTTATTGTGCCAACTGTTTGTTGTTTATTTTTCCTTTGAAATGTTAAAGCACTCTTTTTTCTCAAGTTTTGTCTAGGATCTTCCTTAAACGACATTAGATCCATATTAAATTCTTTGACACCTTTTTCTTTTTTTCTCGCCTTTGATACTGGAAACTTAACAAGCAAAGAGGCAAAACACCTTCACAAGGCTTTATTCTTGGATAAGGACTAGTCTTTTAATCTTCATATATTCTTTTCATCTGGACAAGTACGTAATCCGGTTTGAATAAATGAACATTAATGGCGATATCATTCATCAATTGGGTTAGCACACTGGATTAGCAGAACATCTACAATTCAATATGTTATTCTGGATTTAAGTTAAATCATTACAAAATACCCCGCAAGGGGTAACTGTTGCATGCAGTTACCTGGGTCGTAGCGACCCTCCGGGTTAACCTGAGCTCAGTACATCATGCACACCCACCAGAACAATACACTGCATATACACTACATAAGGAAACACAAGCACATTAACACAATACACTTACAAGTAATACAAAGGCACCACAGTACTTACCTTAGGGCTACCGACCCTAAGAGAAACGCTATCTATGATAGCAAATATAGGGAATGTTCGGTTTCCCTTGAGGGGCAGGCCCCCGACCGAACTAGAATGGGATAGGCCGATTCCCTACCTATCCGAATTAATTTATCACAAGTAAACAAAGCAGAGCCGAAATACCACCGAAATGAGGTTTTTGAAAAAAGTGGAAGGTAAAACCAGAAGAGATAGGATCCGCAACACAACGATCAGGGCAAAGCTCGAAACCAGACCAGCTGTAGAAAAGATAGAAGAAAACAGGTTAAGATGGCTGGGACACCTGCTACGCATGGATCCTAACCGAGTGGCAAAGATTGCATACGGCACACAGGTGGAAGGGAAAAGAGAGAGAGGTAGACCGAGATGGAAATGGGAGGAAGGTGTTAGAGAGGCCTGTCAGAAGAGAGGAATAGATTGGCAGAAGAGAAAGGAGCTGGCGTGGGACAGACAGAGTTGGACCGCACTCTACAAAAAAACTCCCAACACTGCTTAAGCGGTAAACTGGGGGAATGATTATGATGATGATGATTACAAAATATTCGCATCTATTCTTGGACTAGAAAAAAAATTTGGAGGATGTGCTTTTAGTCTGGGTGCCAGGTCACATGGGAATTTTTGGGGAATGAGGAGGTGGTTTGCCAAATTAGGCGCCTCACTTCCTTTCGTTGGTCCTAAGCCTGCTGTTGGCGTCTTCTGGCACATGTCTGTCAGGCTTCCAGACATGGACAGCTTCAAAGCATGCATCCTTATGGATGATGAGCTCAGTTGGTTTTCAGCAGTCCAAAATGCTCGATGGGGGCCGGGACAAGGCCATTAGTGAGACGTTGCTGTGTTTTTCACGGAATGCTCTCAGGCATCTAGTTGGAAATTGTGGTATTAGAAGACATCTCTACATAATGGGGCTCAGGCCGGATCCATTTTATAGAATCTGTGAGACAGAGAAGGAAACACCCATCCATCTTATGACTGATTGCCTGGGTAGTGAGGAAATTAGATTCAGCACCTTTGGTCGGAATAGGATGTCTGTGGAAGAGCTTAGGCTATTTCCGCTTAAGATTATTGTTCGATTTATTCGCACTGCGATGAATCTTAGATGGATTAGATCCGGGTCTGAATTTTTGTTCTAGACCCGGTTTGTTGTTGTTTTTTCCTTGGGGCAGCTACATGGGGGCCCAGTGAGGCTTTGGATAGCGTAGGGTTTGGTCCCTCCCCCACAGACAAATAATAATAATGGACTAAAAATTGAGCCAATAATTGGTGTATCTTGTTTTAGGTGTTTACTTAAGGATCACATTAATAGGTTTTTTCTTTTAATCGAATGATTCAAAACATTTTTTCTAATTTTTTTTATTTATTTATTTATTTATTTATAATATTTATTAGACATAATTATATATTAAACTGGCCAGACTCATGTAATACGTGTGCATTTTATTTATAGAGGTGAATGTGGCTGGTTGGGTGTTTAAAGGCTAAAAATCGGAAGTTATGTCCCACAACATTTTATGTTCTCTCTCTCAGACATTACCAAGCTCAACCCTTTAAACTTTATTAGACAGGGGTACACCTTATTTTACTGTTTTTCTGTTGGTTTTTTTTTTAGACTGTAGTTTGGTTCTGTGCCAACCTGGGCCATCATATGCCACTTAACTTGTTTTTTTTTTTTTTGTCTTCTCTAAGAAAAAAAGAAATGATGTTGATAAAAACATCTCTTTGGGGGGGTGAGCAAGATATTTGCATCTTCTCTTAAGTTTTGTTTTTCTCAGAATTTCAGGAAAAAAGTCTCTTATGAAAGCTACCCAACTTTCACTTACTGCAGGTTTTTTTTTTTTTTGTAAATTTCACTTTTATTGATATTTACGATGTAATAAATAAAAATGATAAAATGCATGTGTACTTGTGAGAGACATTTTTCCGTAATAATGTCCCTAAATATTTACTGAGACAATTAGTTGAGAGAATGGTTGAGTAAGTCTTGCGACTATAGGCGTTTCAGTCGGCAGGGAGGACTACCTGGGATGTGGGAAGAGGTCGTATTGTAGGACGAGAGAATTAGTGGATAAAGGAACGAGAGATTTGTCGGATTTGTATTAACTGGAATATATAATTTCTCCGATTAAAGTGAATTTTAGGTCATTGTGTAAGGTAAAAAGATTTTAGAGCTTGTATGATTTTGCGGAGAATTTTGTTGAAGTTGGTTGAGCCCTAGATCTCAACGCCATAACTCTCAACGATCCAAATTGGTCGTAATATTGTGTTGTATAAGAGTACGAGTGTTTAGCTCTCTTGTTATATTAGTTTTAGTATGAGATTTCTCCGTGAATCATTAGCCCAAATACATATCTAGGAATTTCACAGTCTTTGCAACAGGTAAGCGAGTGTTGTTGTAATGTAGTGGGGGGGGGGGCTTGGCGAAGTGTAAACATTATATTTGGTGCTCTTAATTTCATTAATTTTAACACATCACTGTTTACACCATAATTCTATTATATTTAAGTGATTTGTGGATATTTTGGTTGACGGATTGGGGAGCTGTATCATCAGCAAATGTAAGTTTTTAAGTATATTTTTGAATTCTCTCGAAAAACTTACATTCCTTTGAACTAGGATGTAAACTGCGCAGATATAAACCTTTTATTAAATATGTGGATGAGTCCGCTCTTGCTGGTATTTTATCCGACGTAGCATGCATATTCATTTTGTTCCTGACCGGTTTCGGATTTTCATCCATCGTCAGAGCAAATTCACCAAGTTCATGTAGAGAGTTCACTTCAACGTAATGTTTCTTTTACACTCACACTTGCTAGTTTGTTAGTTGTATATATGTGGGTAGATTATAAGGTCATGTTACTATAACATAACACATATATAGTAACATGTGGGGAAGTTCTTAGGGTATGTCCACACTTGCGTGCTTTCCTCTTCCCTTTCAACTTTCGCGTCCTCTTTCCATTTCAACATTCGTTGCGCATGCCTTTCGAGCATGCCTCTTGTGGCATTCAATTTGTTGTCCACACTTCATCCGTTCAATGTGCATTTTATTTATGGATTCAGAAGCGGCATTAGCCATTTATGCAGGTTACCTGTTTTTGAAAAGTGCACGAATAAGAAAAAAACAGCGAGCCCTTATCTTATGAAACCATTTGCAACTGACCTCAATAAGGGCTCACCAAAAAGATAATTTAATTACAGGCTAGCGAGAGCAAGGAGAATCGTTGAAAACGCTTTTGGATTGATGGCGCTAGCGTTCAGAATTATTCGTAAGCCTATAGAAATTATAGTGATTGGGACTATGGTTGATATAGTGTTAAATTGTCTTCTCCTTCATAATTTTCCCCGGGCGCAGCCGGATGCAGCAAGACAGTATTCACTCCTGGACGTTTTGATGCCGAGGATGAAAGCATTGGTGAAGTTATTTAAGGCACATGGAGAGAAGTTACTTCCAGTGATAATGGTATGAGACCTCTACAACAAGTACCACGGAACAAGCATCACTCCTCGCACTTTTGTTGGTACATAATTTTGAATTTATATCCCACAAAACTGTTTGAAGATGATAATCTTCAATAAAATCAAGTTTCTCTTGATTACAGACATAATCTGAAATCTGCTGTAGGAGATATTATTAATTAATAATAATAGTTGAATAATATCAATTGCTAATAAAATTATTATTAAAATAATAATTAAATAATATTTAAAATTAATTGTATAATATATAACCTATAAAAAATCACACAACAAGTAGCGAAATCAACAAGACGCATAGAATGTTGAACGAAAATCCAAGTAGTTGGATTCACGTGCGCTGTGGTTGCGTCATGAAAATAAAGGCCCATTCAACTTCCATGAGGTATGCAATTACTCATGCCTCTCGTTCATCACACCGTGCGCTATGATGCATGCCTCTCTTGAAAGAAAAGTTGCACCAGTGTGGACATACCCTAAGGGTTATGTTACTTTAACATAACACACACATGGTAACATAACTTTATTACCTCCCCTAATACGAATTTTATCCGACATAGCATGCATATTCATTTTGTTTCTGATCGGTTTCGGATTTTCAACCATCGTCAGAGCAGATTCACCAAGTTCGTGTAGTGAGTTCACTTCAACGTAGTGTTTCTGTTACACTCACACTTGCTGGTTTGTTAGTTGTATATTTGTGAGTAGATTATAAGCTTATGTTACTATAACATAACACATATATATAGTAACATGTGGGGAAGTTCTTAGGGTATATCCGGTGAAAGCCAACTCGTATATACAACCAACAAACCAACAAGTGTGAGTGTAATAGAAATATTACATTGATGTGAACACCACTCTACACGAACTTGGTGAATTTGAAAATCCAAAACCGGGTCAGGATCAAAATGAATATGCATGCTACGGCGGGATAAAATACGTAATTTCTTGGTATGATAATCTAAAGGAAATATTAAATTTGAGCTATTTTGTTCACAGAGCATATAAACACGCGCCACACATGCCATACGCTGAAATATTTTTTATCGTAAAGTTGATATTGTAAATTTTAAACAATATCGTAATATTACCTATATTAATATATAATATGTATATTTAATACGTAATGTAATTAATAAATTAGAACATCAAATAATATGAATTTGTTTAAATAACAATACCGTATGTGTGAGTTTAAGTTTAAGATTGAAATATATAGATATACAATAATAATTTACTCCTTAACAAAGAGGAAATCTACTGAATAGATGTGAGTAGGTATATTGTATGTATTAAATAAACCATTTCTGTTAGCTGGAATATATGTATTGTATTGTACGTTATATTTCACTCTCCAGTTTGTTGATTGAACACGCATTATTGTGGTGTACTGTAATCTCTCTAGTTTTTCTTTCATTGTGTGGAAAGATATTTTCAGTGGTTTGTCCATTCAAAACTATAACTAAATGAAAAATACCATAAATGGAATTTCAAACGGCTCAATGGATATCTTATTTTTGAAGAACTGTTGAATCCAACTCTTTTAGCAAATCCTATTTTATATGGGGAACCTTCTTTGAAGCATGATATCTTGAAGTGGTAATAGGTAAAGCAAAATCTAAAAAAGCTCCTGGATTTGATAGAATTCCGTTTGAATTTTATAAAAATGGCCCGTCAAATTTTTTTAATGTTAATCATGTTAAAATTTTCAACATTATATTTGAAAAAAAAAAATATAATTCCACAGAGTTTTATACCAGCCATTATTTTTCCTTTATTTAAAAAAAAAATTAAAATAAGTTAGCTCGATAATATGAGATTTCGAACTTTAGAGGAGTTAGTTTTATGGATACAATTTCTAAATAACTTGGAATTGTTTGAGTAGTTCAGACACAATTTTTTTTTTTACAGAATTTTTGTCATTTTATTATAGTATTTAGTTTAATTTAATTTTTTGTTATTTTAATAATAATTAAATTAGTTAACATGGTGAGAATATTTATGCAATATATTCCTGTGGAACTTTAATGTTTTTATATCAAAATGTCGTTTATGATGATATTCATAGCAGGTGGGCTGACTGACCTCGCTATATTGATTGTTAAAATTTAATGATATTTTGGTTATTTCTAATAATTATCTCTAAGGTATGATTTGTTTTAATTAATAATCGCACATATGTAGTTCAAATTAACAACCACTTCCCACCTCCCCAATCGTCAACAAAACTTGGCATAATTTTATTTGTTCATCGGTCATTTCAACGATATTAATTGTTTTGTTTTTTTATTCGTTCTTTTTTTTTTTTTTTTTTATTGTCCTCTTTATTATGGTTAAATTTTATTTAACCATAAATAACAGGATTATTGATGTACAAGTTTTAATCAAAGCATTCGACAAAGTTAACAAAAGGGACATCCTGAAGGCATTAAGAGAGAAAGAAGTAGATCGGGGGCACGTATTAGCAGTTGAAAGTCTATATAGAAGAACTAGGAATGTCGTAAGATTCGCAAATAATACCTCGGAGGAATTCGAGAACACAGCAGGGATTCGTCAAGGTTGTAGTCTAAGACCCCTACTATTTATTCTGGTGTTAGACAAGGTCATAGCTAGCTCCAAAACGAGAATGAGGAGATTCCACCTAGGACACCACAACATGAGACCGGTTAACCTTTCATTACTAGCCTTTGCCGATGACATGGTACTGCTCGCAAGCAACGATAGAGATCTTCAGCACAACTTAAAAGTCTTACAGGAAGAGCTGAGGACAATTAACATGAGCATCAACCCGGACAAAACAAAGGCAATGCGAATTGGAAAGAAACCAGGACGAGTAATGAGAATACTGCACATAAACGGCAAAAGTATTGAACAAGTGGATAATTTCAAATACCTGGGAGCTCACCTACACGAAAATGGCTATATAGATAGCGAAATAACGGAACGCGTAGGCATGGCAGGCAGGCTGTTCAATGCCGTTAAAAACAGGTTTCTAAACCGGCGGGAGGTGGGAAAGAAGACAAAACTGGCCGTCTACAGGTCTACATTCCTCCCAATCCTCACATACTCGAGTGAATCTTGGACATTGACCAGCAAACACAAATCAATGATCCAAGCCGCTGAGATGAGGTACCTTCGGAAAGTGGAGGGAAAATCCAGAAGAGATAGAGTCCGCAATGTGACCATAAGATCTAACCTCGAGGTAAGGCCTGCCATAGAAACAATAGAGCAGAATAGGCTAAGATGGTTCGGTCACATACTACGTATGGAACCTAGCCGCACTGCCAGTTGCTCTTACCAAGCTAGAGTAGAGGGCAGGCGAGGAAGAGGAAGGCCGAGATTGAAGTGGGAAGACGGGGTAAAGGAGGCATTCTTGAGAAGGCTAGATTGGGGTGGGAGAAAACATCTCACCCAGGATAGAGACAATTGGACAAAGCTCTATAAAGGACCTCCTCACACTGCTTAGGCGGTAGAGAGGATAAGGATGATGATGATGATGATGATGATGACAAGTTTTAAGGTCTTCAGACTAGCGGACAAATAACAAGGTCCCTATGTGTGTTTCACACGTTAAATAAAGAAATATCTTTATAAAAAATATCTCACAAAAGAAAATTCACAAGAAGCCCAAAACTTGTTATTTTTATTTCCGTTTAGGTTTCTACCACCACATCTGACACGAAGATTTCGAAACACTATTTCTCCTAACCGGAAATGCGTTAAATATATTTACGAATGTTGTTGCAAAATAGTAAATTTTATTTTGTTTTTATACTTTGTGTTTGTTTGCCCTAATCATTTCCTCACTAACAGTGGGTCCCAGACAAAAGTCTTTAAGGTTACCGGAAGTTTTAGTGATTATTTTTTTTTTTTTCAATAAAATGACGCCAACAATTTTTTGAAATCTTCGTATACTCTCTTTCGCAATTAAATTATACCTATAATTTTTATGTTTGTTGTAAAAATTGATCTTTTTTTTTTAGTTGTTCTAAAGGAATAGAATATATTCTTTACTTTTAACTTTTAACTCAATACAATATATATTCTACCATCTATATGATAGCAATATATGCTTCACTGTCAAGAGCGGATTACAATTACTACATATACTCATAAGACACCTATTAGTTAGTCGGGTAAGGCCGATTCTCAATCTACCTGTCACTACCTCTTCCCTTCTAAACTACTCAAAAGTTGCTAAGGAATTTATAAATAACATCGAACATAATTTACTTACACAATGTTTTGATGTTTATCTCTTATTGTGGCATTCAATATTTGTTTATATTAAGGAATTAATGCGTTTCTTAGTCATACAAAGGTTAATTCATTTTGATAAACAACAATAACAAACATTGCTAATTTTGCCCTTTAACATGATTCAGTATTCCAATGCATTTGAAAGTGTGAATGCACATAATTTTCTTCTCAATTTTTATTTTTCATCATGCAAAAAAGGCCGCCTCTAAGTGATGAAAGGGCAAATTTAATTGTCCAGTTTCATTTCCAGGGCCTTTCTCAGCTTGAGATTGCTAATGCTTTGAACATTACACCAAGTGTTGTTTGCCGGGCATTGCAAAGATACCGCGAGTTTGGAACTGCACAAAGACGCCATGGTGGTGGGAATTTTCGAAGTACCACTGAGAAGAGGACAAATGTCCGCAGAAACCCTTTTTTGACCGCCCGAGAGTTACAAAGTCGTCTTTTTGAATCCTCTGGCACTCAAGTATCTGATCAAACGATTAGAAATAGATTGAGTGAGGTTGGCTTACATTCGTATCGCCCTGTTGGAAGGCCCAATTTGGACACTTGGCACAGAAGAGCAAGATTAGAGTGGGTAAACACTAGGCTGAGGGAGAAACAAAACTGGGAATTTGTATTGTTTACTGACAGAATCAAGATTCTGTTTATCGAGTGATAACAGACGTTTGCGAGTATGGAGAAGGCCAAACTCTCGTTTTGAACCACAATTTATCCAACCGGTAACAGCATACCGCGGTGGCGGTGTCATGGTGTGGGGTGGAATTACCCTCAACAATCGTACTGAACTACACATCATTCAAATGGGGTGAAATACAAAGACGACATTATTAGAGGGTTCGTCTCAGACTTCCGAGACAGTATTGGGCGACAATTCATTTTTCTCGACGACAATGCCCGCTCTCACCGTGCCAGATGTGTTCTTGAGGAAATTCGACGTCTTGGTATTAACCACTTACCACTGCCAGCATTATAACCAGACCTAAACCCAATAGTGCACATTTGGGACAATTTACAAAGACGCCTAAATAATCGTCAGCCCCAACCCAGGAACTCCAGAGAGCTTGCTAACGCTTTAAAATTACTATGGGAAAAAATTCCGCAAGAGGAAATTGCTGCCGTTATTTTGAGTATGGGGAACCGTTGAAAATCTGTTCAGAGAGCAAGAGGAGGGTACACCAGGTACTAAAGAACCATTACATGGATCAAGAATAGAAAAATCGTGGAAAAACCAGTGAAGATGTTTTCCACAATTTGTTAGAGATACACGGCTTTTGTTAAATCCTTGTTTTATCTTTGTTTTTTGTAAAAATTTTATGTGTGAAAGATAATTTTATATTAAAAGAGTAATGAAGCAAATTTTATTTCAAAAAAATATAACTTTTTCTGACTTTTTTGATCTTTTTATTGCGATTCCTTAGCAACCTTTGAGTAGTTTATTTCTTCCATAACTGGTGGTCCCAGGATGTTACTACCTCTTTAATTCCCTAAGCTTGTTCCCTCCCCCTGAGTTCCATCCTCATCCTGCCAACTTAGGAGAACTTTTCTTTTCAAAAACATGGATGACATCTACTGGTATTCTTCTTTCAATTGTAGCCTCCATGATTGTTGCCTCTTTTATCGCCACATAGGCAACTTTATTCCTGAGTGTCCCGATTGTCCAGACAAAGATAACATAGATGGTAATTAAAAGCACTGATAGAATTCCAGATTTAAAGAAAATCAGTTAACGGAATTGAAGTAGTAGTTTCAGTGGTTTAATAACTAAAGTTATCACAGACATTTTCCGTGGTAGCCTGCTTCATTTTATGGTCATCGATCGGTTTCGGGCGTTCGCCACTCTGAACTTGTGTGTAAATTGTGTATAAACTGAATTTGCTCTGTGCAAGTCTTGTGTTATCACACTGTCTGACAAACGCATCCTGAAGATGGGCGAACGCCCGAAACCGGTCGATGACCACAAAATGAAGCAGGCTACCACGGAAAATGTCTCTGATGCTTTCCAGCTTTGCGGAACCAACCACCACAACAACTAAAGTTATGACTACTGCACTATAATTAATATGTACATACTTATAATTCTAAGGACTTGAGGGGATTAAGAGATGGGGAGAGAAAACTAAATGAGAGATAGACTGAGATATAGGCAAGTGTGTGTGTGTAGACTGGATGTTTGTTGTTGGCTGGATTAGCACGGAAGGAGTGTGTCTTCGTTCTTGAAGATGCTGATAGAATGGTCCGTCCATTGTCCTTTTTTCCTTTAAAATAGACACCAATTCGGTTAGGGGTACTTAGTAGGGTGTGGTAGGTGTTTATTTTTTTGTGCAATTATCAGCATGCTCCATGTTTAATATTACATGGTAAAGCTTACAAATTACTATTTTTAAAATACTATGAATTATATACAGTGAAAATAAAATACTTCTGGCAGTTGACTTATGCAACTTTATAACAATTTATTAAAATCAATTGAATTCACATACTTGAGAAATATATGACACAGATTAGTATTCAGTAGTTCTGATTTTGGGGGGGACCAGTAAACACTTCTCAATACAACTTTTTGCATGAAAGAAGCCCTTTCTTTCTCAAACAAAGCACATTGAAAAAGTATATGATGCCAACTTTGACAGGAAGAGAAATCACATACGCATGATGAGTCCGAGATTAAGTTAAAGCGATGGAGGAGGTACTGTTTGTTTCTGCCATATCCTGACAACACCTGGATCAGAGTTTATAATGCAGGTTAAACTTAGCTTTCCGTCTGTGTTCAACTGTTGGAAAAAAAACTCTTTAGTTAATATGCCCTTTTCAGTAGCCGACCATAATTGCTCCCAAGCAACCAAGCTTTCTTTTTGTAAGATCAAATCTACATATGACTTGGGTAGTGTCTTGAGACCTATTTGGATACTTCAATCCCTGGCCGCCTCTTTTGCCAACAAGTCCGCTTTTTCATTGCCAGTATCTCCAACGTGAGCCTTAACTTTATTGAATTTAACTACAAACTGGCAGCATTGAAGGTGAAGGACAGCTTTCCTAATTTTGTCCACTAGTGGCATGTGGTTATTGCTATTTGAGATGGAATCCAGTGATACTATAAATTCTTTCACTTCATCAAAACCAGAAATGCCTGTGGCAATAGTATCTCTTCCTGTCACAAAATTCAATAACAGTTCCAGAGCATTATAGATCGCGAAAATGTTGAGCCTGATTGTTAGAACATTTATCTGCAAGCCTGCACTTTTTATCCATTACCTCATTTCCATTAATGTATATAACAAACGCAGCCCCTTACCCAATAGGGTGTGGTAGGGTACGATACTACATCCCCAACCCTTGGTTGGCTTCGTTTGAAGATACGACCTTGTCGTTCCTTGCTTGTAGGGAACTAAAATGTGATGTGTGATATGCCGTCACAGAATGTAGTCGACTTCATTATAGAAAAGGTTTTTGAGTATTTTAGAATTTTTTTCGAATACGATTAGGTATAACGATTTCCTTTAAACTGTCGTAGATACAATTCTATAACTTTTACTTTAAGTTTTTTTTGGGGGGGGAAAACTAATTTTTCCAAAGGTTTCTGGGTATCTGACAATTAAGTTAAACTTTAAACTGTGGCTGCAGAGGGCGCTCTTATCCTGCTTATACTCAGGTTTATATAATTTACCACCTTAACATCTTTTTTGTTGCCAATCCAACCAAACGTTTAATGCACATAACAATTTTATAAAGATAAATTGTTTTCAAGTAATTGTTTAATTATAGTAACAGGAAGTCGTGCATGTATTTCGCAATAGATTTCTTTCTTTAGCTCAGAACATATTTCTTAAAGCAGCAGTGTTTATATACGTGAAAGAATAATTAATAAGAAATTCGCGAGAATTAGGTGTTCTTAATATATATTTTATATATATAGATATTTATTTATTTACAAAAAGAAATATAAATATTTAATTTGGTCACCCAACAAACACGTAGGACAATGGAAATATTCGTATACCAAGGTATATCTTAGTTGTGTGACCTAAAAAAAAAAAAATTAAAAATGTAACGGGACGACAAAGCAGCATGGACAACAAATACTGCAGTTTTATTTCTTTAGAATGTTTTTGATTTTTCTTTCACTTTCCCCTAGAATCACGGAATAAAGAAATAAAAGTTTTATTTTTATTATTTAATAAATATTTGAAAGGTTGTGAGATTTATTGTGCCAACTGTTTGTTGTTTATTTTTCCTTTGAAATGTTAAAGCACTCTTTTTTCTCAAGTTTTGTCTAGGATCTTCCTTAAACGACATTAGATCCATATTAAATTCTTTGACACCTTTTTCTTTTTTTCTCGCCTTTGATACTGGAAACTTAACAAGCAAAGAGGCAAAACACCTTCACAAGGCTTTATTCTTGGATAAGGACTAGTCTTTTAATCTTCATATATTCTTTTCATCTGGACAAGTACGTAATCCGGTTTGAATAAATGAACATTAATGGCGATATCATTCATCAATTGGGTTAGCACACTGGATTAGCAGAACATCTACAATTCAATATGTTATTCTGGATTTAAGTTAAATCATTACAAAATACCCCGCAAGGGGTAACTGTTGCATGCAGTTACCTGGGTCGTAGCGACCCTCCGGGTTAACCTGAGCTCAGTACATCATGCACACCCACCAGAACAATACACTGCATATACACTACATAAGGAAACACAAGCACATTAACACAATACACTTACAAGTAATACAAAGGCACCACAGTACTTACCTTAGGGCTACCGACCCTAAGAGAAATGCTATCTATGATAGCAAATATAGGGAATGTTCGGTTTCCCTTGAGGGGCAGCCCCCCGACCGAACTAGGATGGGATAGGCCGATTCCCTACCTATCCGAATTAATTTATCACAAGTAAACAAAGCAGAGCCGAAATACCACCGAAATGAGGTTTTTGAGAAAAGTGGAAGGTAGAACCAGAAGAGATAGGATCCGCAACACAACGATCAGGGCAAAGCTCGAAACCAGACCAGCTGTAGAAAAGATAGAAGAAAACAGGTTAAGATGGCTGGGACACCTGCTACGCATGGATCCTAACCGAGTGGCAAAGATTGCATACGGCACACAGGTGGAAGGGAAAAGAGAGAGAGGTAGACCGAGATGGAAATGGGAGGAAGGTGTTAGAGAGGCCTGTCAGAAGAGAGGAATAGATTGGCAGAAGAGAAAGGAGCTGGCGGGGGACAGACAGAGTTGGACCGCACTCTACAAAAAAACTCCCAACACTGCTTAAGCGGTAAACTAGGGGAATGGTTATGATGATGATGATTACAAAATATTCGCATCTATTCTTGGACTAAAAAAAAAAATTTGGAGGATGTGCTTTTAGTCTGGGTGTCAGGTCACATGGGAATTTTTGGGGAATGAGTAGGTGGTTTGCCAAATTAGGCGCCTCACTTCCTTTCATTGGTCCTAAGCCTGCTGTTGGCGGGTCTTCTGGCACATGTCTGTCAGGCTTCCAGACATGGACAGCTTCAAAGCATTCATCCTTATGGATGATGAGCTCAGTTGGTTTTCAGCAGTCCAAAATGCTCATCGGGGGTCCGGGACAAGGCCATTAGTGAGACGTTGCTGTGTTTTTCACGGAACGCTCTCAGGATCACGGAGCATCTAGTTGGATCTCTTGCTGGAAATTGTGGTTCAAGGAGACATCTCTACATAATAGGGGCTCATGTCGGATCCATTTTGTAGAGTCTGTGAGACAGAGGAGTAAACACCTATCCATCTTATGACTGATTAGGTTCAGTACCTTTGATCGGAAAGACAAATCTGAGGAAGAGCTTAGGCTATTTCCGCTTAAGGTTATTGTTCGATTTATTCGCACTGCGATGAATCTTAGATGGATTAGATCCGGGTCTGGATTTTTGTTCTAGACCCGGTTTGTTGTTGTTTTTTTCTTGGGGCAGCTACATGGGGGCCCAGTGAGGCTTTGGATAGCGTAGGGTTTGGTCCCTCCCCCACAGACAAATAATAATAATGGACTAAAAATTGAGCCAATAATTGGTGTATCTTGTTTTAGGTGTTCACTTAAGGATCACATTTAATTGTTGTTTTTTTTTTGTTTTTTTTTAATCGAAGGATTCAAACATTTTTTTTCTAATTTGTTTTTTTTTTTTAGTTTTATTTATAATATTTATTAGACATAATTATATATTAAATTGGCCAGACTCATGTAATACGTGTGCATTTTATTTATAGAGGTGAATGTGGCTGGTTGGGTGTTTAAAGGCTAAAAATCGGAAGTTATGTCCCACAACATTTTATGTTCTCTCTCTCAGACATTACCAAGCTCAACCCTTTAAACTTTATTAGACAGGGGTACACCTTATTTTACTGTTTTTCTGTTTTTTTTTTTAGACTGTAGTTTGGTTCTGTGCCAACCTGGGCCATCATATGCCACTTAACTTGTTTTTTTTTTTTTTGTCTTCTCTAAGAAAAAAAGAAATGATGTTGATAAAAACATCTCTTTGGGGGGGTGAGCAAGATATTTGCATCTTCTCTTAAGTTTTGTTTTTCTCAGAATTTCAGGAAAAAAGTCTCTTATGAAAGCTACCCAACTTTCACTTACTGCAGGTTTTTTTTTTTTTTGTAAATTTCACTTTTATTGATATTTACGATGTAATAAATAAAAATGATAAAATGCATGTGTACTTGTGAGAGACATTTTTCCGTAATAATGTCCCTAAATATTTACTGAGACAATTAGTTGAGAGAATGGTTGAGTAAGTCTTGCGACTATAGGCGTTTCAGTCGGCAGGGAGGACTACCTGGGATGTGGGAAGAGGTCGTATTGTAGGACGAGAGGATTAGTGGATAAAGGAACGAGAGATTTGTCGGATTTGTATTAACTGGAATATATAATTTCTCTGATTAAAGTGAATTTTAGGTCATTGTGTAAGGTAAGGTTGGAACAAAAGAAAATTGGTTCCAAGACCAAAAAGATTTTAGAGCTGGTGTGATTTTGCGGAGAATTTTGTTGAAGTTGGTTGAGCCCTAGATCTCAACGCCATAACTCTCAACGATCCAAATTGGTCGTAATATTGTGTTGTATAAGAGTACGAGTGTTTAGCTCTCTTGTTATATTTGTTTTAGTATGAGATTTCCCCGTGAATCATTAGCCCAAATACATGTCTAGGAATTTCAGTCTTTGCAACAGGTATGGGAGTGTTGTTGTAATGTAGTGGCGGGGGGAAGGATCTTTGGCGAAGTGTAAACATTATATTTGGTGCTCTTAATTTCATTAATTTTAACACATCACTGTTTACACCATAATTCTATTATATTTAAGTGATTTGTGGATATTTTGGATGACGGATTGGGGAGCTGTATCATCAGCAAATGTAAGTTTTTAAGTATATTTTTGAATTCTCTCGAAAAACTTACTTTCCTTTGAACTAGGATGTAAACTGCGCAGATATAAACCTTTTATTAAATATGTGGATGAGTCCGCTCTTGCTGGTATTTTATCCGACGTAGCATGCATATTCATTTTGTTCCTGACCGGTTTCGGATTTTCATCCATCGTCAGAGCAAATTCACCAAGTTCATGTAGAGAGTTCACTTCAACGTAATGTTTCTTTTACACTCACACTTGCTAGTTTGTTAGTTGTATATATGTGGGTAGATTATAAGGTCATGTTACTATAACATAACACAGTTAGGAAGTTCTTAGGGTATGTCCACACTTGCGTGCTTTCCTCTTCCCTTTCAACTTTCGCGTCCTCTTTCCATTTCAACATTCGTTGCGCATGCTTTTCGAGCGTGCCTCTTGTTGCATTCAATTTGTTATCCACACTTCATCCGTTCAATGTGCATTTTATTTATGGATTCAGAAGCGGCATTAGCCATTTATGCAGGTTACCTGTTTTTGAAAAGTGCACGAATAAGAAAAAAACAGCGAGCCCTTATCTTATGAAACCATTTGCAACTGACCTCAATAAGGGCTCACCAAAAAGATAATTTAATTACAGGCTAGCGAGAGCAAGGAGAATCGTTGAAAACGCTTTTGGATTGATGGCGCTAGCGTTCAGAATTATTCGTAAGCCTATAGAAATTATAGTGATTGGGACTATGGTTGATATAGTGTTAAATTGTCTTCTCCTTCATAATTTTCCCCGGGCGCAGCCGGATGCAGCAAGACAGTATTCACTCCTGGACGTTTTGATGCCGAGGATGAAAGCATTGGTGAAGTTATTTAAGGCACATGGAGAGAAGTTACTTCCAGTGATAATGGTATGAGACCTCTACAACAAGTACCACGGAACAAGCATCACTCCTCGCACTTTTGTTGGTACATAATTTTGAATTTATATCCCACAAAACTGTTTGAAGATGATAATCTTCAATAAAATCAAGTTTCTCTTGATTACAGACATAATCTGAAATCTGCTGTAGGAGATATTATTAATTAATAATAATAGTTGAATAATATCAATTGCTAATAAAATTATTATTAAAATAATAATTAAATAATATTTAAAATTAATTGTATAATATATAACCTATAAAAAATCACACAACAAGTAGCGAAATCAACAAGACGCATAGAATGTTGAACGAAAATCCAAGTAGTTGGATTCACGTGCGCTGTGGTTGCGTCATGAAAATAAAGGCCCATTCAACTTCCATGAGGTATGCAATTACTCATGCCTCTCGTTCATCACACCGTGCGCTATGATGCGTGCCTCTCTTGAAAGAAAAGTTGCCCCAGTGTGGGACATACCCTTAGGGTTATGCTACTTTAACATAACACACACATAGTAACATAACTTTATTACCTCCCCAAATACGAATTTTATCCGACGTAGCATGCATATTCATTTTGTTTCTGATCGGTTTCGAATTTTCAACCATCGTCAGAGCAGATTCACCAAGTTCGTGTAGTGAGTTCATTTCAACGTAGTGTTTCTGTTACACTCACTTGCTGGTTTGTTAGTTGTATATTTGTGGGTAGATTATAAGCTTATGTTACTATAACACAACACATATATAGTAACATGTGGGGAAGTTCTTATGGTATATCCGGTGAAAGCCAACTCGTCTATACAACCAACAAACCAACAAGTGTGAGTGTAATAGAAATATTACGTTGATGTGAACACCACTCTACACGAATTTGGTGAATTTGAAAATCCAAAACCGGGTCAGGAACAAAATGAATATGCATGCTATGGCGGGATAAAATACGTAATTTCTTGGTATGATAATCTAAAGGAAATACTAAATTTGAGCTATTTGTTCACAGAGCATATAAACACGCGCCACACATGCCGTACGCTAAAATATTTTTTATCGTGAAGTTGATATTGTAAATTTTAAACAATATCGTAATATTACCTATATTAATATATATATATAATACGTAATGTAAATTAATAAATTAGAACATCAAATAATATGAATTTGTTTTAACAACAAGACCGTATGTGTGAGTTTAAGTTTAAGATTGAAATATATAGATATACAATAATAATTTACTCCTTAACAAAGAGGAAATCTACTGAATAGATGTGAGTAGGTATATTGTATGTATTAAATAAACCATTTCTGTTAGCTGGAATATATATATTGTATTGTAGGTTATATTTCACTCTCCATTTTGTTGATTGAACACGCATTATTGCGGTGTACTGTAATCTCTCTAGTTTTTCTCCCATTGTGTGGAAAGATATTTTCAGTGGTTTGTCCATTCAAAACTATAACTAAATGAAAAATACCATAAATGGAATTTTAATATTTAAATTAATAAGTTTTATATTAATAAGTGTAAATTTGGTTTAACGGTAAATTTGTTTTTCTCTCGTATTTTTTTAAAATATTTTTGCATTTTTTTAAAAATATTAGGTCCAATCTTTAAATTATTGCAGTGTATATTGATAGTTTTTGGGCTTAGGGTTCATTTGTTGGTAACATTAGTGTAGCAAAAGAAAAAGATGTTTTCTCGACGGTAAACTTGTGTGAATCACACACACGACTTTCTCTTAATACTTCAAATGTGGCACTTTTATCCTAACATGAGTCTATACAGGTTGTGATGTGACAAGTACTAACCTACCAACCCAGACTATAGTAGAAGAGATTGCATTACAGTCCGCAAGAGAGCGCCGGTCAACATTGAATCACTACCACAAAAACTTTGGAAATTAAACGTCAAAAATTGGGGTCTATGGGGGTAGGCCAGGCCTAAAGTTAAGATTAAGGCCAACCTAGGGAAGTACGCCACGGTCTTTCAGGCTGAAGTCATAGCGTTACAACTCTGCGCTAGGGAGATTATAAGGCAAAGTATAGTGGGTAGAAGAGTGGTTATATACTCCGACAGTCAGGCAACCCTGAAGGCACATTCCTCACACCAAATAGTCTCAAGACTGGTGTGGGACTGCGTAGTACTCGAAATAAACTGACACTCGCCTGGGTGCCGGGTCATGCGGGGTTTCTGGGCAATGAGAGGGCGGATGCCCTAACAAGGGAGGGTTCGCAGGATACCTTTATAAGCTCCGAACCCTTCTGCGGCTTGTCCAGGAGCCTCATTCAAACTTCTATCAGGGGTTGGATAGAAGAACAGCGTCTACGTTGGTGGGAGAGAACACCAGGACAGAGGCAGGCAAAGCTCTTCATCAAAAGACATTTACCTAAATTTACCACAGAACTACTGAGCCAGACTCAAAGGGATATAAGGTTACTTGTGGGTCTACTAACAGGGCATTGTAGGCTGAATAGACACATGCACCACCTACAACTTGTGGATAATGCGGTATGCCGATTCTGCAAGGTAGAGGAAGAAACCCCGGCGCACATCCGTAAATTTCAAGTACCATAAGTCCATAAAGGTGCTAGAAAAGATTGATATAATCGTCTTTTATGGTGAATAGAGTGGCTACAAGCTTGTATCGTTTAGTTCGCTTCGTTTAAGTTGTGTATGAATGTTCTAGGTGAGTCTGTTGTTGTTGAGGACAGTCCTATGTACTGCAAATGGTCGTCTGAAGGAATAGAAGAATTATAAGTGTAAAAAACTATGTATTTTGATCTGTGTGGGTTGATTTTTATTCGCCATTTTTTGCAGCCAAGTTTATAGATAATGTTAATGTGATTTTAGAGACCACACAAGACTTGTAGGATCAGTATGCATGAAAAGAATTGCATTATCTTGGACAAAAGTGTACATAAATGGTTGAGGGAGGTGAGGGTAAGTCGGATGTATACAAGGAATAAAGCAGTAGAGCTAAGACACTTCCTTGGGACATTCCAGCCAGAATGGGGTGCAATTAATTACTTGCAAGAATCGTTCGGAAAGATATGTATTAAGAATAAAGTAGTAAGTGGTAGATAGACCTGATTTTCACTTTCTCTTCCTCCTAGTAAGAGGAAGTATTGTAATCGTGTCAAATTTTCGATATAGATTTTCTCCGGAAATATCTGTTTTGAGGTCCCCTGAGTCCAAAAAAGTGGTTTTTAAAACAATGTTCTGTTGTGTGTGTGTGTGTGTGTGTGTGTGTGTATGTATGTGAACAGCATAGCTTTAAAACAAAAAACCGTAGAAAGTTGAAACTTGATATTCCGTTTAGGTATCACCATAAATTCATTTAAGGGCAGTTATGGGGAAGGGATGTGGTTAGGTTTTCATCTAAAGTGCTATTTCAGTTTATTAGACAATTCTGTCATCTAAATAAAGTTAATTAGAATTGAATATGTTGTTGAAATTCCGAGTTTGAAAAAATCGGATAACCGGAAGTGCGTTTACTTTATCACTTTACTAAATGATTTTTTTCACTTTTTCGCGATTTTCCACAAAACTGGCTCCGACGATTTTCTTGAAACTTTTTTTATAAACTAGACATACAAAGATCTACAACTTTTATATAAACATTTCTCTGGGAAAAGTTCATTTAAGGACACTTTTAGGGGAGGGATGGGGTTATGCTTTGCGTCTAAAGTGCTAACTTAGTTGATTACACAATTCTACTATCCAGACATAATTAATTAGAAATAAATAGATGGCCGAAATTCCGAGTTTCAGGGAAATTAGCAAACCGGAAGTGCTCTTTTACTGAACAGTTTTTTTCAGTTTTCGACGAATTTCATTAAATTTGTTATACAAACTATAAAATTTGTCAATTATAATTTTGAAAACTGGTGTAAGAGAAAGTTGTGTGAGTGTTTCACACCAGATTTTTTTGAATTAAAATCATCGCACATATAGGACAAATACACAGAGTATAATAAAATAAAAATTGGTGCGAAAATATTAAAGTGGCGTAGCTAATAGAAAATATAGGAATTTTCATAAACTTTTCTGCTGTAATTCAAATTAATCGGCATTTTTATTGCTTTTCTTTAAAAAAAAAAAAAATTTATTAGTAATAAAAAATAAATTGTGATTACTATATCTCTAAAATTTTTATTATATATTATAGATGTGCTTACAGAAAAGAAATAAATGCTTACCAATATATTTATGCTTTCACTTTGCACCCTCTGGTAACAACCCATAGTTCATGTAGCCACCATCCCACCTGCCGCATTGCCAACTTTACTTGGAACCATTTTTAAGGGCCTTTGCTATAAAATAAAAGCATTCTACCTGTGAGTGGTGTTCTGTGTAGCTTTAGCTAGCCGCTCGTATTTTTTATCTACCCTCATAAAAAAAAAAGTGGTCCAGCGGGCAATAGTGGGGTGATATCGGTGCGTATATTGTGAGAGCGAGTTTACGGGGAGGGTGGCGCCGGATAAAAGTAATCCGCGCTCTACTTCAAAAAAAAAAAAAGAGTAAAAAGTGTGCCAATCGATTGAAGGGACAATAATTTGTTTTTTGTAAGCTTTTCCCCCCCTCTTTTTTTTCGTTTGATGATAAAAGGACGATGAACAAAAACCTGTAAGTTATATTCTTTATTTTATCCTTGAGTGAGAATCTTTTTTTATTTTTTCTTAAACCATTTTTACTTTTATTTAGACTTAGCATATAGTAGACATTTGCAAGAACATAAATACATATTTTAGCAAAATAAAAAAAATCTGGTGTGGAACACTCACCCAACGATCTCTCACCTTGTTATAACTTTATTATTATTCTTTTTTTTCCTACGCCTGATTCTAAGGCCTTTAGGCCATAAGATGTGTTCTACCAGTCCAATAAAGTTTGCTAAGTACAAAATAAGGATCGTCGGTGGCGCATTCGGCGCGCACGTCTTCCAGTCCTGAGCAGGTAGAAAGGTGGTTCTGGGTCATCTCTTCTAGGTGGCAAAGAGAGCAAATTCAAATAATGCGGTAGCGGCTGTTCCATCAGCTTGGCCCAAGTTTTCCCTTCGGCTATGGATTGGTGTTCTCTTCGAACATTGCTTTTTTTATTTCTTCTCAAGTCAGAGCACAGTGTTTTGAAGCTTGAGAGGATTACGAGGCTTGCTAATTTTTGCTTCGTTCTTCGCCAGAGAGTCTGCCTTCTCGATTCCTTCAATCCCACAATGACTGGATTCCATTGGTACGTCAGCACCCATCCTTCTCTAATCAGCTGGGTTGCGCTCAGCTTTGCAGCTAGCAACACTGCTGACTCTGAGAAGCGGGTGACACTAGGGATGCTGTAGTAGATATACTAGGGATGACACTAGGGATGTGAGTCGATGAAGATCACTAGCTTGCCGGCATTTACATCTACAGTTCTAAGCTTATCCAGTGCCAGCTTTACTGCTAGGATCTCAGCGTCGTAGTTTGTGGCGAGTTCACCCACTGCTATTGATAATTCAAACAGCTCCGAATAAACCCCCGATCCTGATTCCCCGTTAGGGTTAGCTGATCTATCAGTATAAATGTGAAGCCATTTACATCTTGGATATCGCTCGGCAATGGTTTGGAGTGCAATCTGCCGAAGCGCCGGTGATAACTTGTCTTCCTTTTTGATGGCCACATACATCTGCCACTGGGGTATTACCATTTGATAGGGCGGCAAGCATGCAGTAGGGAATCTCTCTCCCACTGCTTCACTAGACCCGGCAATACCGCTATACCACTCTATGATACCGGTCTGGGTCTTTAATCTTTTTGAGGGTAGTCGAGCTCTCGCCAGAATACTATCGGCAGTCTTTTTAACTTTTCCATGCATTTTAGGGCAGCTAATCTCCTTCTTTCTTTCAAAGGCTCGACATCAGCATGGATCTCCATGGAAGCTACTTGCGTGCTTCCAGCAGCACCGCATATAATTCGAAGACCCTTGTTTTGTACCTTGTCTAAGGTAGATATTACACTCTCTGGCCTGGTAACTAATAACTCTTGTCCATACTCAAGTGTTGGCCTTAATCTCAGTCTATTTTCCCCTGCATGTGCTAAAGATTCAAACATGTGGTTTCCAGGTCAGCTTGGAATCCAAGGTAATCCCTAGATACTTAGTGACGAACACTCGCTCAATTTTGGCATTTTCGTAGTTAATAATGAACTCGTGTTCTTTAACTTTATTATAGAATCTAATACTTCTGGTAATGAACTAGCAGAAATTTATCTCCCAGGTGACGCTGGGCTTTTGAGGTGATAATATAAAGTAACACAGATGGTGGAGGAATAGGTAGAATAATGCCATGTCTAAAATTTCGTCCTCAAAAGGCAGGGTTTAGTAGAAATGTTGATCTTCCTTTAAACTGTTGAAGAAATTTTAACATCCCTGTTTTTCAATATGAAAGAAATGATAAAACTTATTAACGCAAAAAGATTCCGTTTTTTGTCAATGTTAACAGTACCTTGTTAACATTTATGGTGCAGACATTGCCAAAACTAAATGTGCATACATTATGTACGATCGAGCCTTATATTCTGGAAATCCTTAAAGTGTTGACGTTTTCGCCATGTCCAAAACACATTCAGTGTAAAGGAAAATTGAAATTGTGGTATGTGCTTTGGAGAACATGAGACAGAGACAAATGTCCTAATGTAAACAACAATCTTATACATCGCGGAGATGGCTTATTCCTCATTATATAAGAAAGTGTCTAGAAAGAAAAAAAACAAGATAGTATTAGAAATATCATAGGCTTTGAGAACATGGCAAAAGATCGGACAAAATAATTCATATGCTTTTTTTTGGCTTCCTGTACTTTGCAAGTCGCCAAATTATTAACTTTTTAATTGTGGTCATTCATTTTTTATCAGTTATATTTATATTGTGTCTGTTATTTGTTTGAGACTATTTATATATATTGTAGGCTTATTTACAGATCTGTATCTTGTATTCCTATGCTTCTGCCACTGTATTGCCTTCTGGTCAGTTCAGTGGAGGCATTTCCTTTTTTTGCTTCCCAATCTAAAGAAAATGCCCCTATTAAACTTGCTCAGCCAATTAAAAGAACCCCGTATTAATTCTCCTCCTATACCAAATTTTTTTCAAAACATTATACGAGTTCAACTTATAAGTGTGAGTACTCCAAAAAACATTCTTGGTGGTATTTTAGGCATCAGTCCGTATAAACCAGAAATTAATAAATTAAGGGTTATACATTATTTAAAAAAAAAAATGGATATGTGACTTAATTTGGTCTTTAATAAATAATTTGAAATCTAATTTTAAAAAAAAGATTAGCGAAATATACGTACTAAAATTAATAAATGAAGAGTTGGAGTATATCCATTTGTGTAGTTGTGTAAGTAAGTACGAATGTATGGAAATACAAGTATAGTTACGGATCCGGATTCACATAAAGTGAAAAATGTTTAACACTGTACACGGAACCGAAATATTTTATTCGTTTTAAAAGATGCATGCCAAAAAATTCACCAATATTTTTGATGTCGTTGTAACGGCAAGAGAGAGAACACAAGTCTGACCGAGAAAAAACAGACTCTCTCCGGTACTCTCTGACTTAAGCAGGCTAGAGTGGGGAAAACTTGTATATAAGCCAGTGAGAGATCTAGACATCTATCTATCAGATTCAACCATACGTCGCATCGTGTCATAACTCTACTCTCACCCTTTATTCTATAAAATCATTACAAGTCCAGTGCAGTTTGTGTAACTTATAGCTGATAACAGTGTCTTCATACCCAACAGAACCTTACACCCTATATGATAACAGTGTCTTCATATCTCGTCTAATTAATCTAACCTAATTTCTCTCTCACCAACTCCATTATATCGTCAAATTTTATTAATTCCTTAACCTGCTAAAATTTACATTTGTTGGTACATAAATATAAATTATCAGTCTCCACTTACATATATATGCGGTATTGTATAGGGACAAAATATATATTGTCCAACATATCATATTAGATAAATAAATAATTATATGTACATATATATGTATTTAATAAAAGACATGTAAACAAATTATTATTTTTTTGGAAAAAAGTTGATACATTTTCTTGCAGTGTCTTTTTCAACATCAAATTGTCGACACATTGTTCGATATGGTCCATCGTTTTATTTATTGCGCCATTCGAATGTACATCTAAATAACTGCGCAAACATTTCATGATGACCGATTTCAACACACAATTCACCGACTTCGACACAGCCATCACCGAATCCGAAAACTAAATGACAAATAAATTGAAATGTTTTGACAATTGCGGTGCCCTAGCCAAAAGCGGTAACATAGCAACAGTGGCAGCCATTGTTTATTTTGTCCGGTCTAACGAGAAAAAAATAAGCAAAAAAAATATGGGTGACGATGCGCTTCAGAAAACAGAAAACAGGAAAACAGGTTCGTCCGAGAAGCGAAAACTTTTCGTGTTGAGCGATTTCTGTTTCGTGTTAAAGAAAAAAAAATGTATGAAATTACATAGTATTTTGTCGGGATCTCAGAATTATTTCGTGTTAACCGATTTTTCATGTTATGTGTTTTCGTGTTAAACGTTGTTCACTATATACTGCAATATGCGAACGATGTGTGCGTATACATTCTAAATCGTGATATAAATGAAAATCTACAAGTAATAGAGAACTCCTTCAGGGCAATCAGTAATTTGTTATTAAACTTGAATCTCAGTATTTCTGAAAGTAAAACTGTAATTAGTAGGAGAAAAAGGCTTCCCTTAGCTAATCAGATTTTTTTGGGGCTGTTACAATTTATCCTTGCTTATAATCAGTAAGTATGTGGGTCTGGCACTGGATAAAACGTTAAATTAAGAAAGAGCACATACTGGAGAAAAAAGTAGACAATAGTACTCCAGAGCTATTTCACATTTCAAATGGTTTACAGCACCAAATGTATCCTTGTTACTTTATAGAGCTATTATTCGCAGTAATTTTGATTGCTGTTCCCAGTTTTATGGACAGCTCAATAAAATAAAGCTGAAGCGTTTGGAGCTTGTTCAGAATAAATGGTGTAGTGGAATCGTTTAATGGATGATCTGATCCACCGTGATATCACCAGATGTATTGGAATCGTTTATTGTGATTCCTGAGGTATGTAGTAGATGTCTTGATGAGGGCGGAAGTTAGTTTAGAGATTTTTGGAAGTTAGTGCTCGAATTATTAACACGGAATTTATAAAAATAGACTGTATTTGTAAATAATTTAAACGTGAGTAATGGTAACTATTAACAAGAAATACTTAGAAATAAATAGGAGATAAATAACTAATAATTTAGAATTATTAAAATAAATGAACTAAGATGCACAACTAAGGAAATAAGTATAAATAAAAACCTAAACATTTATATAATTGATAGAATTTGGATGAAAGCAAATAACCCTGGTTGGCGCAATTTTAAATTATGATGCTTCCCTACAAGAAGTCTGATATTGAGAAATAGAAGTTTAATAGCCATGATTGGCGCAATTTTAAATTATGATGCTTCCTTACAACATGTATGATATTGAGGAGGAGAATTTCAAATAACATCGACGCTTGCTTCACTATCTTTGATGCAAAATGCTGATCCGTTTGCTGAGAAATCAATGTAGCGCCATCCTAGCTTTAGTAGAATCGGTTCGAGAGTAACCAATCGCAGGGCGTTTAAGCCCTAATCGCTAGTGCGCCAATAAAAATATGTTCTAGTATTAAAAGTTGACAATATGATAAAAATGGATATGGAACTAAACCGTCATCAAACTGAGCGGCAGACTTCATTGTCTTAAGCTGATTTATTTTTGCCATGTATCAGTGGCAAAAGTCGGGAATGATACAGATAAAAAAATGAAACTTTCATTAGTCATTGATTACTGCCTTACCTACTGCTGATATATATTAGGATTCCCTCTATTTTGGTTCTACCTTCAAAGACCATAGCTAGTAATCTAAAATTATTTTTTTTAGTTTTCTGATGTTGTCGGCTTCCGCGGGCATTCTCTTACAAAACACATAGTTTTTCTGGTTGAGGCCCGAAATATTGTTGCTAAAGCAATGCTATTCAAGTCGTCACTTATCTGGAGAAGCTTGTTGCAAATATGGGTGAAACGTCAGTTTATGATTTTTAATACGTAACTCGTGACTCGGTCTCAAGCCGCAAAACCTATATGTTTTGAATTTTTAGTTTATTATAAACAATGTAAAATAATTTTTTTTTTCAATTTACAGGGACTTCAGATTGGTGCTGTATCCAGATCGTGAACTCTTTTCCAACGATGTGAAATTTGTTTCCGGCTCAGGTCGCCAATTACATTACGATACCGGAAATGCTTACGTTGGATTTCTTGAAGGTATGTCCAGTTCTGTTTTTTTTTAATTGTTTTAAATTTTTGAATGAAGAAAATTTGGGTTTTAAACTAGAAAAATTACTCAGGTTTTTGATCGTATTTGGTTGGCTTCTTGGACTGTTGTTCAAACTGAAAAAAATGTCTCCCGTCAAACCTACTTTCACATTCTTCGTTTTTATCTATCAAAAAGGTTTTTTTCAAGTTAGTAGCGGCAAGCGACCTCTGCCTCCTGATCAGTGGGTGCAGGAGTATTCTTGGCCCCCTACTCTATACAGTACACTCATTAGCCATACCCACACATCTAACCACATAACTTTGTTCATACGCAGATGATACCGCCATATTGGCTAAAATTACAAACCCTACACAAGCTTCACAGACTCATCTACAGATTATAGAAACTTGGGCAAAAAAGTGGCGAATAAAAATGAACCCTCAAAAAATGCCAATATGCCACTTTTACTTTCCGGCGGGGCTCCTGGCTTCCTATCTTCTTGAACAGCAATACTCTACCTGTTACAGATCTGGAATGCTGTCTTGGACTCTTCATAGACAAGCGACTTACGTGCATCCCAAACACAAGACTCAAAACACAAGCATTGACTAAACGTGCCAAACTTTTCCACACACTGTTCCACATTTAGACTATCTAAATTATTCGCGGAGCTGAAAAGACTGATATATATTAGGATTCTCAAACCTATATGGACTTATAGGTTTTGAAATATAGGTTCAGTGAAACTTACAAACGTATGAACTGTTCAGACGTTCCAATGCAAACCACTTTGACAGATAGTTGACATTCCCCACTATATCACAAACCTCACTTTCCATAAAGATCTGAACATCCCCTTCGTTTCCACAACTTGCCAAGATAAAATACATCAAATATCATAACGCTCTCTCCATTACCCTAAACCAATTGCACAATCTTTTTTGCCTCTACTACTATTACTGACAATCCTCACGCCGTTTTGACGGCCCCTTGATTTCTTTCATTATTGTTCAAGCATCTGTAATGACTGAAAAATCACTCCCCCCCCCCCATTTCACTGCAATTTTCCCTCAAGCTTGTAGAAAGGGCAAATTATGGGTGTGCATCTAGAAACTGCAAAGAGAAGTTCATAAGAGTGGGTTAGTTCAGCCGCTGTATATAAGAGGCTATAATTCTAAAGAAGGATCATTATTTGTATCACCGACAACATACAACGTGCTTTCACTCTGCCAGTCAGTCTGTCACCCTCTTCTCACGCTACCGCTCTTTCGCTCTAGAATATTACAGTGTAAAGTACTTGCAGTGTTTGTCATTTATGTATAGAGCACTTAATGTATACAGTGTTCAGTAAGTCTAAAGTTACTTAACCGTAGTATTTCTTTTCCTTGCAACGCAAAAAAAATAAAGAAAAATAAATAATGTCAGATTCTTTTGAAGAGTTTTTCATTTCAAGGTTAAATGCGGTCTTAGACTGAATCACAGAATGCAGTTAATTTTAATAGGATAGAGATGATTTAAGTTTAATTGATTAAGTTTAATACTATCCCATAGTCAATCCATGAAGAGCAGTTTTTAATGCAAGAAAAATACTTAAGTGCTTTTGTCTAAACCACAAATGCTGTTTAAACTTTGCCGTTCTGCACTTGCAGCAGGGATTTAAAAAATTATATATAATCTGGCTCAGAATTTTATACTTATAATTCATATAGTCAACAGACGGAACGTTTATTGATTTTTTTCATACGCTCATTAAGTTTCTAATTATAACTCAGTGAATTAGAATCGGTTGGCCAATAAGTTGTTTTTTTCAGCACTTGAAGAGCAAAGTGAAAAATCATTCTGATTTTACCATTTCATCGCTGTGTATTTAATGAAGAGACGTACAGGTTAATTAATTAACTCTTAGCCATGGAATTTAGCTTTGTTGGTCGTAAGGTAATAGAGTGTATTATTTTGTTGAAGCTTGTTGTGTACGAGTATCTTATGACAGCATTCCTGTATCGATAACAAAAATGTTGATGTATGCTTAATTCGAATTAATTGCCTCGGTTTATCTGATTTCGTCGTTTTTAGATTTTCAGCTTGATGAAATTGGAAGCAAGGGTGATGTCTGTAGAAAGAGGACATCATATTCTTGTTCAGTTAATTCGGGAAAGGTTGTGCCAAAATTCCATACTTTCGTCCTGTCTGTGAACGAAGCCTAGATCAAAGAAACTGTCAGCAGAAATGATTCCATAACCGACCACAGTTTTCTCATTTCAATATACTTTTAGCATGGTATATTAACTTGTTTATTACTTTCTCTTACTACTGTAAGAGGAAGTATTGCGAAAGGTATTAAATTTTCGCTATCAATACTTCGTTATGGTATTTGGTCGATTTTCGATATGGTATTTACATTTTTTTATTAATTTTTGTCACTACTGTAAGATGATGTATTGCGATTGTGTCAATTTTTCGAGATCTCTATTTCGATATAATATTTGGTCGATTTCCTATTTGTTATTTTCACTTTTTTATCAATTTCTCTTACTACTGTAAGAGAAAGTATTGCGATCGAGTCAAATTTTCGATATCGAATTTTTATAGGAAATCACGTTTTGAGGACGCATGAGTGTCCGTACAAGTGGTTTTTCGAAATTGGTCTGTGTTTCTGAGTGTGTATGGCCGCATGAAAGAGATTATGGACAGAGAGAGAGTGAGGTAGCAGTAACGAAATATCGGTGGCTCATTTGACCTTGGCCTTCTTTTTGAATACGTGCATGCGAATTTACCGATCTTTTTTATATGTTTCTTTTACTGCTCTATAAAGAAGTATTTTAAACATGTCAAATTTTTGAAGTGAGTTTTTTTGAAGGGTTGGATCACAATATGGTTTCCTTTTTCCATAAAGGTGATTAAACCCACCACTCTTCTACAACCTCAACATGATCAGTATATATGATCTGCTTGCTATAGCAAGTATCTGCATACAACACTATTGGTGGGACATCAAATTTTGTACTTCAACAACTAGTTGGGTAAAGAAAGTAGTATAAGTAATGCAGTGTTTGAAGATGAAATCCTTACTAAATTTCCTAACAGTTATATATACAGAGGGCTCTAAGTTGGATAATTATTTGGGGTGCGCATATTTTTGCTAGATAGGAAAAATTAGTGCTCTCTTCAAATTACCAACAAATTCATCCTGAATATAATAATATCCATGTGAAAATATTGTTCTGGCAAATAGTATGAACTGATGACAGAAAAAAATATATTACTAATAAGGTCAGGTATATTTTAGATGTGAGAAATATCGAACTGTATGAATGTATTTATTTGTATGAATGTATTTATTGTATGCGTGCCTTTAGATTAAAATTTTTCGCGCCATGGATGGAAATGTTTATCAAAATAATTCATTCCCATCTTAGTGTCATGTTTTAGTTTCGTTAATTATAAGTAATAAAGAAATATTTATAAGACATTACTCCCGAAATATTTGCGTAGTTGATAGAATTTGGATGAAAGCAAATAGCCCTGATTGGCGCAGTTTTGAATAATGATGCTTTCCTACAACAAGTCTGATATTGAGGAGGAAAAGTACAAATAACATTGACGCTTGCTTCACTATCTTTGAAGTAATATGCTGATCCGTTTGCTGACAAAGCAATGTAGCGCCATCCTAGCTTTAGTAGATTCGGTTCAAGAGTAACCAATCGCAGGGCGCTTGTGCCCTAATCGCTAATGCGCCAACAAAAATATATGTTGTAGTATTAAAAATTGACATTATGATAGAAATGGATATGGGATTAGGTGACTATACACGCCCACTTCCGCAACGAACGAACAAGTGCATTAAATTCCCATTGAGTTAATCATTGAACTTGCTAATACTTTTACAGACGGGCCACCTTTAAAATCTTATAGCTACTATCTTGCAAGCATGATCCAAGGAATGTACAATTTCTTCTTTCAAAGAAGTGTGAGACATAATACATCCGAGGAAACCACATCCGCCACCATACGAAATAAAATTAGGGCTATTTTAACCACCTCAACCAGATTGGCATCAACAAATACTCAAAATGTTTACCAGCAGGGAAAGTTTGGGAACCCATCTAGTGGAAGGAGAGGTTTGAACCATCATGCCTTGGTATCCCCAATTGGCTTCAAGTCCGGATAGATTGGGTTTGTTCAAAGGTAGGCTATACTTTATAAAGAAGTGCCTATGGAGCTTACTCTTCCACACCTCCAACTGCACGGCTTCCAGTTTATCATTTTCTTCCATTTCCTTTTTAACTCTAAATTTTACAGATTTAGGACATAATAGCGCTTGTTTGGACCTACGTATGATAACGTCTGAAAAACCGGCATCTGGAGAAAATAGAGATGATCTGTTGATGAATTAGCCTTCATATTCCATCAAATCAATGTCTACTTTCGTAATTAGAGATTTCCTCTCAGTAAATTTATCGGCAATTTATCACTTCTATTTGAACTGTTTTCCGGGAAAATTGCTTTTTTTGGAGATTCTGGGGGAACATGGGCGTTATACTTCAGTATTATATATGTATTTGCCACCTACATAATATTTAATACACATTACGAGTTGAAGCATTGATTGAAGAAGCATTAATACATTGAACAATACTAACGATTTTCTTTAACCTGGGACTTCTTAATGCCCAAATAAGTAAAAACTATTACTTTTATTTGGATTTTAAGAGGTTCTTGGGGTCCATCACAAGCGCTATCTTGTGCTCTACAGTTTATTGTCTATGTTACAACTAGCCTATTAAAAAACGTACACTTTATGTTTCTCTCTATTACCTTTATTTTTAGGTAACATTAAAGGCCCCAAGTAAACGTTTCATCAACCGGTGATCATTTGGCAGTATCTCTTGGTGAATGGACCACAGTCTTTCAGACTGAAGTTTATGCTATTCTTTGTTGTATCTTAGATGAGAGGGTATGTAACACTAACTTAAAAGGTGTTTGTATCTGCGCGGACAGCCAAGCTGCGCTGAAGGCGTAGACTTTATGTGTTTTCACTTCCAGATTGGTGTTGGCATGTTCTAAAAGACTGGAAGATCTTTCTTCATTAAAGGATGTGCTTCTGGTCTGGGTACCAAGTCATATGGTAATTTTTGGAAATGAGGAGGTGGATAGGTTTGCCAAATTAGGCGAGCCTGCTGTTGGCGTATCTTCTGACACATGTCTGTCAGGCTTCCAGTCATGGACATCTTCACAGCATTCCTCTTTATGGATGAGCACAGTTGGTTGTCGGCAGTCCAAAATGCTCATCGGGAGTCCGGACAAGGCTATTAATGAGACGTTGCTGAGTCTTTCATGCAGCTCTCTCGGGCATCTGATTGGATCACTTACTGGACATTGTGGTTTAAGGAGACATCTCAACGTAATGAGCTTATGCCGGATCCATCATTTTGTAGAGTCTGTGAGCCAGAGGAGGAAACACCCATCCCTCTTATGACAGATTACCTGGGTTGTGAGGAAATTAGGTTCAGGATCTTTGGTCGGAACAGGATGTCTGTGGAAGAGCTTAGGCTATTTCCCCTTAAGGGTATTGTCCGTTTTATTCGCACTGCGGTGAATCTTAAGCGGATTAGACCCAGGTCTGGATATTTGTTCTAGACTTGGTTTGTTGTTGTTTTTTTCTTGGGGTAGATATATGGGCCCAGTGTGGCTTTGGATAGCGTAGGATCTGGTCCCTTCCCACAGACAAATAATCAAATTTTCAAATTTAAATATATTTCAATTAAAATTATGGGAGTTGATATAATAGAAACCTGTATGATTTTTTTATTTATTTTTATTTATTTCTATTCTTATCTCAAACAAATTTCAAATCATTTCTACTTAAGAAAATGCAAATTAGAAACGAGGTATTGTTAAAGTTTAGTTTAATGTAAATTTAGTTTCGCACACGTGTGTAGACATTTGCTGTACTGGTGTTGGGAACATTGTTAACAGATGTTGTTACTACCATTGTAATGTATTATATATATATTGTGTGTGTGTGTGTATGCATTGTGAGAATTGTTACCCTTTCAGAACTTTTCTACTACTGTTAGTTGTCCAAGTGTTTCAACCAAGTTGTCCAAGTGTACAAACTTCTCTGCCAGTACGTGTAGTTCCTTTATACCTTTAGTTATTATAACTAAAGCTATCTTATCTCATACATAGTTATATAAAGGTCTATGATGGAAATTCCCATCTTAGAATTTCCAGGTTTCTCTACGCCAACCATGAAACTACTGCCTAACTGACAGTATAATCCTCTAAGCTTTGCTCTATACAACTTAGTTAATTCAAAATTTACTATTAATAACATTTAATTGCTATTCTCTGTTATATAAATTAGTTATCACAATGCCTAATTAAAGATGAATACTTTAATTTTAAATAATGGCTACGCATATGAAATTATTAATATCAAATTGCAATATCATTAACTTTGATTCGTTTTATTAAGTTTTAATTAAATATTCTATCTTTCTCTAACAGTTAATGAAAAGTGTAAAATAAACTAGTTTTGGTGATGTTAAATTAAATTATAGTTTATATTCGTCTTAGCATTATTTATGGTATCATGTTAGTTCAGCATTGCGGACCCAACTACGTACATATTCAACGCTAAATATTAAATCTTATATTTTTCCAAAGAGACAATTTAAAAATTAATTTTGCACATTGGCCGGTGCTGGAAACTAATAAGAAATGGCATTAGCATTAATAATTTGCCCAGTTTCAAGCAAATCTACAGGTAAGACCGCCTTTGTTCCGAGAAAAATGCAGTAGTGATTTATTTGTTTAGCAAAAGCTACTTGCTTAAAATTCTTCATTTTCGGAGAACATGAGTGTCGCTATTTTGTTTGATTTGTTAATTTCCTTCAACGATTCTGTAGGAAATTCGGGTCTTATTCTGATCATTATTTTGATATCGTCACAAGAACATTTCTGTTTTCCGTACTTCGGTCAGCCTGTTTGGGTGCACTAAAGTTTATCCGCTATTTTTTCGTCATGAACATTCGTTACTTTTACCGAAGTAATCGACGAGATCTTACCTGTTCTTTCTATCAATTTTTTTTTTTTTTTTTTTGTTAACGAATAGCGGATCACAGTTAGCGAGATTTCTTATTGCCGCACTCTTTTGAATTATTCACCTATGATTCATCATTAGATTTCACCTAATTGTAGAGTTGTTCTCTTGTTCTGTTGGCTATGGGACATGAGTAAAATTTTCCTCTTTTAAAAGAAAAAAAAAAATTACAAAATACTGAAGAATAAAAAGAAAATGACAAAATACGTATTTCGGACATTTTTGAAGTCCCTTCCGTCGTATATTCAGTGAACTTGTCCGCATTGTTTTTTTAACCTCCCAACCTAGTGACTCTTTAATAGGAAAAGAATACTTGGCGGTGTGGCTAAAAGATTTACAGTGTATAGAGCATCACTTTGTACTAGTAACAGCTGGAAAACAAGTTTTATTGATTAAGCAACATCTTGTAGGTACAATTCATTGCTGCTGCTGACCTAGGCTTCTTTTGGCATGTCTGGCTAGAATGAAGAAGCCATCCAGTGATGACATTCCTGGCTGTGGTCATTCCTTTAGCAATTGTCAAGTTTATACCTAGGCCACCTCTTTTCTAATCTTCTTGTTTGTGGCACCGAAAATGTGTGCTTGAGATGAGGGAATTGTTGTGTATTGGGATAGTTGTTTCCCAATCATCAGTATCAGATGTATTGGAATCAGATGTCTTGAATAGGGAGTAGAAGTGAAGAATAGGTGGATGTTAGTTAGAGAGTTGTTACTCGAAATACGAACTACTGAATTTACGAATATAGACTATATTTTAACAATAATTTAAAGTGTTTGCAATAATAACTACAATGGATTTAAAATGATTGAAATAGTAACTAAGATGCACAACTGTAAATGATTATGAATAATAATAAATATAAACATTGAATTGGGACGCGCTCGCGATGTGTAAAACCTAACTGCTTGAACTGACGTGCACTGATATCTGAACGTTGAATATTGATCTGATACTGATGTATAACTATGTAATACTGATGTATGACTGACGTAGACTGGTACAATACTGATGTGTGACTGATATAATGCTGATCCCCTCCTCCAGTGGAGCGACGTTTATATTGGCATCACTCACACATTGACAGGTGTGTAAGTACTAGCCACACTAAGACATCTCTTGCTGTATGTTGACCTTAGTTAGGTCGGTGACCAGGGTGAGTTAGGTCAGTGACCATGGTGGCCAATCGGTGCTTATCAAAGACTGTTTGTTAATAGATGGTAGCCAGGTGGCCTTTTGAGTGTTCGTTGACCCTTGTATGAAGGGAATACCGGCCAGGTGTCATCTGTACACTGACCGTATAATGACCCCTGTTTGAAAGGGTTTTCGCGGTGTTCCTTTGACCGTGTGTTGACCCTTGTTTGAAAGGGTTTTTGTTTGCCGCGGTTCTTGACCTGAAGATAGCGGCTGGCTGGAACCACTAGTTATAATTTTTAGATTTATAATTTAAAAATTATATCTTTTTCTTCTTGCTTTACACATTAGAGTAGCATGCATATTTATTTTCTTGCTGACCGGTTTCGGTATTTCACCATCGTCAGAGCAAATTCGTGTAGAGAGTTCACTTCAACGTAATATTTCTGTTACTTGTTACTCACACTTGTTGGTTGTATATAATTATGTAGGGAGGTTATAAGGTTATGTTATTATGTGTATGTAATTAATGGCAAAATGGAATTATTGTAAGTTATGATTAGACATTAGAAAATACTGTATAATAAATTTGTTTACTGTTTTGCAGAATACCCTATAACTAAATTTTTAATAGTGTTGTAAAGTATGCTCAGTGTTTTATTAAGTTATTTTTATTAGGGGGGTGGGGGATAAGTTATTTCAGGAGTATACTGTACTAATAGGAATAGTTTGAAGAAAGGCGATGCAAAGTTTCTAGACAGTCAAAAGCTTGTACAAGTAATACATAAATGTGGAAAAAAAGCAGGGTTAATACAAGAAAATAAGTAAGTAAATTGATATGTAAGAAGGTTGGCAGCAAACGGCAAATTGGAAAATAGTTAAAATAAATATTAGAGGAAATCAAATGTATTCCTTTTTATTTATCATGCTTGTTTTTAAATATATTAATTTATGTTTAAATTATAGTAAGAACATGTTTAAGAGAGATAAGGTGACATTTGTTAAGAAGGCATATACTCGTATAATGTCATATTCAAAGGCGTATTCAATATATAATGTAATGTTTGAAATATTAGTAAGCGGCGTCAGAGAGTGCGTCATAACAGTCTGGAAGGTGATTCTGTGCAGGTTGGAAGGTTTAATTGATCCCCAAAACCTCACAACCGTTCAGCTATATTTAGTCGAATTATCGTTTGCATACAATAAAATCATGTTTAGAGATTGTCGTATGTTTGTTTTGCGTCCAATAATCGTTGTAAGTGGCGAAATCTGTGTGGCCTACAGCATTTTAAACCTAGTGTAGGGATTCCATGTCAGTCAGCCATCTAAATAAAGTCCAAGACAGCGTGTTTCGTTTTAGAAAAACTTTTGGATGTCTGTTTCCAGTAAATTGAAAGTTAGATATGTTGATATTTTTTTTTTTTTTACTGTTAATTTTGATCAATTCATTTAATTCTAGTTAGGTTCAAAAATAGGGATTCCACCTCTCTTTGTGGAGGTGAAAAACCAGGCAATGAAAGCCTGTTATAGAATTAAACAGGCAGGTTTTTGGCAGGGTAAGCGATATGGTCTTCTACCATTTATCGTGAGATGCTTTTAAGGATTCCCATTACAGGTTTTCCTTCTGATAGGAATTTGAAGACTTTTGTCTTTGGTCATTCCTACAGGGTTAGGTTGCCTTCTAGGGAAGATTGGTTAACCCTGGGTCCGTCTGGTGTGATTCCTGAGAATTATCTCCGATGCTACACGGACGGTTCCAGGATGGATGGTAGGTCTGGGGCTGCCGTCAATTTTGAGACGGGAGATCATTTGGTAGCGCCTCTTGGTGAGTGGGCCACCGTTATCCAGGCTGAGGTTTATGCAATTCTTTGCTGTATTTTGGATGAGAGGGTGCGTAACACTAATTTAAAAGGTGTTTGTATCTGCTCGGGCAGCCAGGCTGCGTTGAAGGCGCTTAATTCATGTGTCTTCACTTCCAGCTTGGTTTTGGAATGTTCTAAAAGACTGAAGATCTTTCTCCATGAAGGATGTGCTTCTGGTCTGGGTTCCAGATCATATGGGAATCTTTGGGAATGAGGAGGTGGACAGGTTTGCCAAATTAGGTGCCTCTCTCCCTTTCATTGGTCCAGAGCCTGCTGTTGGTGTATCTTCTGGCACATGTTTGTCGGGCTTTCAGAAGTGGATGACCTCACAGCACTCATCCTTATGGATGAGTGCAGTGGGTTGTCGGCAGTCTAAAATGCTCATTGGGGGCCCGGACGGAGCTTTCAGTAGCGGGGTCCGATGTCTTTCACGGACCTCCCTCAGACATCTGGTTGGATTCCTCACTGGGCATTGTGGTTTAAGGAGACATCTCTATATAATGGGACTCGTGCCTGACCCCTTTTGTAGAAGGAGGAAACACCCATGCATCTGATGACGAATTGTTTGGGTTGTGAGGAGATTAGGTTTAGGACCTTCGGCCGGAATAGGATATCGGTAGAGGATCTTAAGCTATGTCCTTTTAAGGTTTTGGTCCGATTTGTTCGGTCTGTGGTGAAACTTAGATGGTTAAAACCTGGGCCTGAATTTTCGTTCTAGTCCCAGTGGTTGTTATTCTTTAGGGGTAGCTATATGGGCCCTGGGAGCCTTTGGATAGCGTAGGGTTTGCTCTCCCCTTTTGTGAATAATAATAATAATAATAGGTTCAAAAATAAAAATTTAAATATTTTCTTGTATATGTTTAAAAGAGAAAAATTATTTAGATTTCCATTGGCATTTTTTTTTAATAGCATTTTTTCCATTTACAAAAAGAAATATGTTATATGAATTATATATGTGATAAAAAAAAAAAAAATTAAAGAATTTTGTTAAACTTACTTTTATAAAGAATGTGTAATTTTATATAAAAATTGCCAACACCATTCCCGGCTTCATATATGCATATTATGAAAAAGAAGACAGGATGGGAAAATATTGTGCATTGTGTCTCCATTTCACTGAAATATACTGTTCCCAGTGATATGTGTTTATGTATCGAAGTCAGTCTTTAAGAGTTCTGGTTGGGTGAACTTATTCCACCGGGTTGAAGGAGAAAGGAAGAGATATTCTCATTTTTCCATTTTGTATGTGTGTGTGTGTGAGTGAGAGAGACAGGAGGATATGAGAGAGCTTTTATGTTTGGCACAATAAACAGTAAGAAACGTATTTTATTATTTGATGGCTATTTCTTATATCTGTAAAATATTCAAATAAAATTAAGGTTTTTAAAATTTTTTTTTGATCTTTCAGACATATTTTTATGAAATAACAAAAATGGCATTCTTGAGCCTTCGGGTTAAGACTGGAACCATAGAAGCTAAAATACAATTTACATATTGGGCATTAACATTGGATGCGTAGTTTGTGGAATCACTGGGCAATGTTCGCGCAATATATCCTTGTTTGATTGATTGATTTATTTATTTTTTTAAAATTTTTTATTTATTTTTACAACTGTACAATTTACATGCAACAAGTAAAATAGATAATGTGCGAATTATGTGTGCATTGGCTGAAGCCCGCGGCACACGACCTGATCTACGTGAACGACTATAATCCAGCGATGGCAACCGTAATAAACCATTGAGAATGGATTCTCACAACTGTCCTAAGACAGCCGATTATGTGAGCAGATGATCGCGAGGCCATCGACGCTTCAGTCGCCGTGATGGGTTAGAGGGGGGAGAGTTGTGGTTGAGAGCGCTTGGATAAGTGGATTTGAATGAGAGGATAGTTGGGAATGGAACTTTAGATAACGGGACTTGGCTATCGCAGAAACGAAGGGAATTTTTAGGTCGTTATTGATAGTGTGATTGGAAACGTATAAAGGAGCATTGACTATGGTGCGAAGGAAAATTTGATTTATTTATCTATATATTATTCGTTATTTAGTTTTTTCGCTTAATAAAATCAGCTAAACGGATCCTTAAATCTCAAAAATTCTTAATTATATGAAACAAGGCCAACCAAAAAAAAAAAAAAAAGCCTTTGGTTTAAATTGTACAAATTTAAACTAGCTTAGTAGAAGCTTTAGTGATTAGCGACATCTACCTTGCAACCTATCCGTCTCATTTTCACGCTATATTTCAGGCTGTGCGATTATGTGAATACATACAATATAGTACTCCTCTACCAAATAGGATGGGAGTTGTTCAAATTTTCTCTCCTTAAAACGGAAGCAATGACTCCGGGATATTTACCAGCAATGCCTCGGAGTCGATAATGATATCTATATACGAAATCGATGAAACAATAGAACGATTGATTCAAGGTCACGGCTTTGACGTAAAAAAAAAAAAGTGTATATTTCTGTCAAAAAACTGCATTACAGAGCATGTCAATAAATTTAGAAGTTTATGAATTCTACATATTTTTGCCTTTCTTCTGTTCGCTAGCCTCACAATTCGATGTATGCAATTCATGCTCCTCAGATTCATCTCCACCATACATGATTATAAGTGTCCTTCTCATGAACAACCTCTTCTATATAAACAGCATCATAATTTATGATTGTAATAGTATCCAAAGAGAGTATTCGTAGCAGAGAGACAAAATGACAGGACCACTCTCTCGGACTAGAATGAGAGAAACCATATAAATACAGCGACGGTAGACAGATAGGAAAACAGTTCATACTACGGAGTTCATACCGCCAATCACTACATGTCATTACCCTTTACCACTCTACCATACTCTATCATTTCAATTGTAAAGTCCAGGCGTCAGTGACATTTATCTTATTATACAGTATTAACCATATTCTGTTAATTCATTCTAACCAGACCATTTCAGAGGACACTGTAATTATTGAGTTGGTCTATGAAGCCAGTAAAAAAAAAAATCACTATTGTGTGATCCATCAAATACCGGTAAGTTATTAATCATTTATAGATTTCTTATGTTCACGGGATTGGAGTATTACACTTATTCAAAAGATAAGCGATTGCCTCATTGGCAGATTTTTGCTATCCGTCAATTGTATAAACAGTCACAGAATATGGTTAACACTATATAATACAATAAATAACCCCTGGTTATATACTACTCGAGACGGGAAGAAGTAAGTTGGAATTATAGGTTTTTAAATTGGTCATAAATTGGTGGGTCAAAGTTCTACTTATGTGTGACAACAGACTTCCCAAAATTTGTTTTAAAAAGTTGGTCACAATGGATAATAACGCGCCTAATATAAAGTTTAATTGGGCCTCTCAAGTAAGGGAACTGTTCGTAAAGATGGGCTGTGAAGGGCTTTGGAAAGAGCAGGATCCAATTTTGGTTTTGAAACAAAAAAGAAAATTAATAAATAAATATAAAGATTTGCTGTACCAGGCGGACGTGGATAGGGTTATGGTTTCAACATATAACACTCTTTATAAAAATATATATTTGAAAAATCACGCGCAAAAGTATCTTATGTTTAATAAGTATTTCGAGAGAATAAGAATTGTTAGCCAGCTAAGAGTTTCGCCCTCTAAACAAATAAGAATCTGCTACAAGAAAACTACACACATTTGGAGTACTGATGATGGTTGCCCATTGTGCGGTAGTGTGGTTAATGATTTGTCACATATTTTTATTGAATGTCCATTTTATTTAAATTTAAAAAAAAAATATTAATAAGTTATGCGCCTGATATGACAGTTATTCTAAATCCAATGAATGTAATGCAACTCAATAATATTTATTTTTTTATTGTTAACGTAATAAAGTTTAGAGAAGTGTTAGAGTGTTTAGAGAAGTGTTAGAGTGTCTTTAGTTCTCATGGACTTATATTATGGACATAAAGTGGACAGTGATGTTTATTTTGTTCTTCACCATATTAAGCATTTTACTCTTCTTATACGCATAATAATTTAGTTTCTATAAACAAAAGTTTTTCTTTTATTTTTTTTTTTCTTTCTCAGTCTGTATTTGTATTTGAAATTAATATTTATATTTGAATGAAACTTTTGGAATTGTTTAAAGACGTAAATAAGAACATGTTTACCAAACTCCTGTTATGTACTATTTATTGTACAATGCAAAATAAATAAAATAAAAAAAATAAATAAAAATAAATATAATACAATAAATGATACTGACTGCCTGGACTTTGCACTTGAAATGATCGAGTATGGTTGAGTGGAAATGGGGTAATGACACGTAGTGATAGGCGAGTGGCCTCAGTTTTATTAACTCCGTAGTATGAACTGTTCTCCTTCTGTCTCCCGTCCCTGGATTTATGTGCTTTCTACCACTCTAGTCCGAGAGAGTGGTCCTGCCATTTAGTATCTCTTTCTTTCCTACGAATATTCTCTTTGGATACTATTACAATTTCGGTTAAAATTCATCAACCGGAGCCTGCGCGACTCCTTTATTCAATGTATTTTTCCGAACTATACACATAAATACCTATCACTTTTATTTGAAACATCTTCCCGGATACAGTAATTTTAAATGATTTTGGTGGAATAGTAAAGTTATGCTTTTCCCCTAACGAACCACTTCAAATAAAATATGTGGTTCTACCACCACTTATATAATACTAATATATATTAGAACTTTTTTTTTCAATAGAAATGTTCAAAATTTAATGTTTTTCAAAGTCCATTTATTCAAAAATTTGATGAATTCCTGCATGATCAACTAGTCTTCTGGCAATGGCCAACGCCTTCCAGTTCTCAATACACAGCTGATAAGCCTAGCTCTGGCGATTTCTAAGAGTGGACAGTTATATATTAGATTGGTGAAATCCTGAATTATAGTACCTGTGGGATCACATGGGCAGTAAGATGAATCTATAATATTAAATCTATAAAGATAGTGTCTGCTTGGACCATGTCCTCTGTTAATACTTGAGTTAACCGATAATTGATTTTTGGATTTAGTTTCTGTCTTATATGATAATGTGCGATGAATTTCTTTGTAAAATTCCCTTTTTGAGAATTTTGCCACAGAATATGGTTAACACTGTATAATATGATAAATGATACTGACTGCCAGGACTTGTAATGATAGAGTATGGTAGAGTGGTAAAGGATAATGACAAGTAGTGGATTGGCTGTATGAACTCCGTAGTATGAACTGTTTTCCTACCTGTCTCCCGTCGCTGTATTTACATGGTTTCTCCCACTCCAGTCCGAAAGAGTGATCCTGCCATTTTGTCTCTCCTGTTACGAATACTCTCTTTGGATACTAATTACAATAATTTATCAACCCGATGTGTTCATCTTCTCTGCTTGGATCTCTCTCCTCTGGTGTCTTACATAGCTGAGACACGATTTTTTTGTCTACATCAGATCTTTAATGTGTCTAATTTTGGTTCATTCGTTTGACTCATTTTTTTTTAATTATCTGTTTTAATGATGCACCAAATTTACACCTTACAGGCATATATATATATATATATATATAAAATATATTATATATGTAAACAAATGTTAATCCTGTTTATTTAGAATTTGATTGACACATGTCTGGTTATGATAATGAGTTTTAACTGTTCGTTTCAGTTTGACAGCAACTTAGACAACAGACTTATTAAAGTCGATTGCCTTATGGGTAATGGACTTTGTATGTTAAATTTATTAGATCTCATTTCACAACTTTACTGCTGCACCATACGTGTGCAGTTAATTTTATGTGAATCCGATTTTCATTAATTATTTATTATGAATTGGATAGAAGAAATATTTACCTTCATATTTAAGATTAAAAATACAATTTGAAAAGGCAACATTATGTAGTGGTAATATGATTAGCGAAGGTGGATAAATTTAAATCCACCCTATTAGTAGTTTTTTCCATATTTCTTTCTTTGATGGAAAAGGAAAAAATGGCGATCTTTATGGATATTTTAAATTAGCCAGGATTGAAAAAAACAAATTTTTTAATTTTTCTTTAAGGATTTCTTCCTCAAACTTGAGGTTTCCTCAGACCTATTATCCTAATACTGTTACTGTAAATATCTTATGTAGATCTACTAAAACCTATATGCACTATGTTATATACCCAATTTTCAAAACCAGACTTACAGTGTTACATTAAAAAAATAAACAATTAAATAAAAAAAAGTAATGATTATTAAAATCTATTAACAAAATGAAAACTTAAAAAAAAAACGTATTACCGTAATTAAAACTTTAAAATAAATGAATAAATAAAAATTAACGCTAAAAATAATCTATAAAATAACCATATCTGGACTTCACACACATATATCGACAAAGTAGAGTGTACTGCAGGAATTATAGTTTTCAATATGTATAGTCAATACTAGTTCTCCATTTCACCTATCCAGCGCATCTTGCTCGCACAGCCCTCGTCCAGCCATGATCTCCTTCGATGCCATTTTGCCAGTTGTTCCTAGGCGCGTGCCTCTTTTCCGGGCCCTGGCGGGCTCCATTGCATTACAGTTGTAATGGTTGTAGGAGGAGATGTTGGTTGTAGATGTTGATGGATAAATAACACCTCAATATCGGTATAAGATATATAATTGATATATATGTATATGACTGACTGCCAAGGACTGTATACTTTACACTACAAGAACTGAACAGACAGACTGACGTGGCTAAACGATATGTACAATTGAAGTGTAAGACTCTGAACAGAATATCCTTTTTTTGACTCTGTCTCTCGTATATATATCCAACTGGCCTCTCCTCTCCTCTCTCTCGAGAGGGGCTCTTTCTCTCTGATGCGTGGTGGGGGTTCACTCGCTAGTGTGGATGAGTGGTGGGGGTTCACTACCCCTACATCATCGCCAACAATGTAAGGTTGTAGGAGGAGATGTTGGTTGTAGATGTTGATGGATAAATAACACCTCAATATCGGTATAAGATATATAATTGATATATGTATATGACTGACTACCAAGGACTGTATACTTTACACTACAAGAACTGAACGACAGACTGACGTGGCTAAACGATATGTACAATTGAAGTGTAGACTGTGAACAGAACCTTTTCTTTGACTCTGTCTCTCGTATATATATAACTCGCCGAACCCTCTCCTCTCTCTGTGCGCGAGGGGCTGTTTATGAGTGGTGGGGGTTCACTCGCTAGAGTGGATGAGTGGTGGGGGTTCACTACCCCTACACAGTCTTTGGCATTCTTATCACATGGCCGAACCATATCAATTTCTTCTTTTCTATTTCTTCTGTTACTATGCTCTGCTTCTCCACTATTCTTCTTACATCCGCATTCCTCTTCCTCTCTCTGCGGGATATTCTCGCGGAACGCCTCCAGAAATCCATTTCACTCGCCTCTCATCTTTTTCTGCATTTTCTTGCTGACTGTCCATGTTTTTCTGATGCGTAGAGCAAGATGCTTTGAACTATCGCCTTATAAATGTGCCTCTTAGTACTGGATCTGGACATTGTTGCTCCATAAGACAGAATTTAGCATTCCTATCGCCTTTCTTGCGCTCGTCACCCTCTTTTCTATATCCATTTAGGATGTTCCGTCCACTTGGAGATAGGAACCCAGATATTTAAAACTGCTTACTTTATTTAATTTCCGGCCAACAATGTCACACTCATTGTGTGGGGATGCAGTCATGTATTCAGTTTTTTTTATTCAAAAACAGATTTTATTCATCTAAATTTAATTCTCTTTGACATTGTCTTAATAAAAGTTGCTTATATTAGAGATCATATTATAAATTTAGAGTCTAAAATTGCCAGAATATAAACTACTAAAATCCTTAACAAATTTTCATTAATTTCATTAATTTTACTGAGACTACAAATTGATCATTATGTTAATCATAAAATTACCTATCTTGTTTTCCAAATATTAACATATTATTATCATAGGTAAATTGTGATCCATAATTTAAAGTAAACGCTTAGAATTCAAGAAAATTCCCATCTACATACTATGGAACTACCCCCATTAAATGTAATCTTTAGGCCTAGAGTTTCACAAAGGAAAAGGGTGTTTTTAGCCCCTAAGGTATTTCTTAAAAAAAAAAAAGAAGGAAGGAAAAGAATACAAGTGGTGCTGTTATAGGGTTTTATGAGGAAATTTACATAATGGTTGATGCTATCATAACATCGTAGGCACATCAAAGAAACTGTTTCATTTTGATGCTTTTTTTTTTTTTTGGACAAAAAAAATCACCTTTAACTTTTAGATTTATTTGTTTATATTTATATATAAATTTGAAAAATATTTCAAAAATTGTTACGTTTTCAAAATTAATTGCTAATGGTTTTTGGCATTTGAAATATGCATGACTCTTGAAATTATTAAAGCATCACAATCGTATGATTTCCTCATTTTGTAAATTAAATTAACGAAAATTGAAGCACCGTTTGACTTTTGGTGCACACAATGAAATTGACTTCACTTAGATTTCAGTAACTGCCCTTCCCAAGTGATGACATCATGAAATTCCTTTGCTTATAGATTTGTACTGAATACCTGGCGCCCTTAAGAGATTCAACTAAAACAACTTTGTATAGAAAACATACGAAGACGTACCTGGATACAGTTATAAAAATCTAATCTTTCTTACATACAATTTAAATTTAAATCATCAAATGGGGTATCAAAATCAGTATTGAAAAGAGCAAAATTCATTCACCCTCAGACGAATCATTACTGCTCCAATTTATAATGATAATTATTTATAATTAATTATAATAATTTTAATGATAATTATGTCTCCTTATACCGAAAATTTCAAAAAAATACGTTAAAAACAGGCCTTAATATCAGTTGACGTTCTCTCTAATATATTGATTTGGCGCTGTGCAAGTCTATAATATTACATTGTTTCATCAAGACAATTTTGGTGATAGGCAAATATTCCAAACCAAACGGTTGAAGTTGTAGTGACAAAAAATGAAGCAGCGGCTAAGAGGTAAACATTCTTTGATGACCCATGCCAGATTCAACAAAATGGACGGCATAGTTCAGTTCAGTTTTACAAAATTCTAGGCATTTTGTTTTTTTTCCAATTCGATTTGGTAACTCTCTTTTGCAAACTTATACATTTTAAAGCGATAAGCAGTATAGCTATGTAACGATATATGTTTTGAAATATTGTTTTATAAGCACTTTCTAATCTGTGCCATTTCCGTATTTTCCCGTTGTAATGGCATCCAACAGAGAGAAGAGAGGCTCTCTCTGGTTAACTGAGACTACTCTCTGACTTAGGCAGGCTAGAGTGGGAGAACCTGTGTATATAAGCCAGTGAGAATCTATCTAGAGAATATCTATCAGATTCAACCATACTTCGCATCGTATCATATCTCTGCTCCCACCTTTTATTCTATCAAAATCCTTATAAAGTCCAGTGCAGTTTGTGTAAACTTGTAGCTACATTATAACAGTATCTTCATATCTCGTTCATTCAATCAAACCCAATTTCTCTCCTCAACAACTCCATTATACCGTTGATGTTTGAAATAGTTTTGTTAAATGTGAACTACAACTGCATTGTCATTCTTTATGCAATCTTGTATTTCATCAATTCGGTACAAACACTAGAAGGTGTTCTAGCAAAAATTTATATTTTTGTTAAAAAAAAAAGAGAAGCCTAAACTACATCCTGAGATAGTTGAGTGAGGTACACACTAAAAACTCCACTCCTTTATCTGGTTCTTAGTTGTTCTACTTTTCAGGATTATGAAGGCAAACTAATTAAAAATAAATCCCCTAGTAAGATGGGAGCCAAGCCCCAAGGTATTATACTGGATGAAGTAAAAGAAGCTTTAAGTGGAATGATAAGAGTGAGAAAGGTATTCACTGAGTTTTATACCGAAAATGTACATTTCACTGTCTTTAGTTTCAAAATGGTGGATTAGTTTCAAGTGTGGTATGAAGCGTGAGAGAATCAAATAGTGGAAACCATAATCAGTAATTTAGTGCAGAATGTTTATCGTTTTCTACGTACAACCTCCCTCTCCCGCCCACAGTACTCCATGTTCTTTCTCTGTTTGCTTTTATGGCCATAAGGATTTCTGTAAAACTGATACTGTACGTAACTTTTAGATATAACTCGTTTTTATTCTTTCTCCCACTCCAGTAATAAAAACACGAAAAAACATGTCTTTCTGGTGAATCTCATACTGAAAGTGTAATATATTGACCATTTGTTTTCACCATTATCTTGGGTTTCTCTAAATGTCAAGAATATAACTTCTAGAGGATTTCTGCTAAATTGATTAAAGATATACTACAAAACTCTGGGACTTTTTATTTAATTTAATTTATTTATTTGACAAGGTACACTGTACGTGGGCTCTGCGCATAACCGCCCATAAGAAAGTCCCTCTCCTGATAGCTGCAGCTTACTCGATATTTGGGGGGAGGGGAGTTTATCTCCTATCTAAATAAGCAATTTATCCTAGTCTCAATTTATTCCACTATCCATTCATTCCACGTATATTAAAACTATGTGCAACGTTCCATTCAGAACCCCATTCATACAGCTAAGCACTCTGTTGTTTCTACCCAGTACTCGAGATTCCTGGGGGGACCTATCCCTGTTCTTATCTCCGATCTAAACTAAAATTAAAGATCATATCCGATCATATTAACCTAGTCCCAGTATTCAACAGTCACCAATGAATTACTACCATACCAACATCCATTCAACGTAACAAACTAACTCCTAGCGATCCAACCTAGCCTTTTTTTCAACACCTCCTCAAGGAATATCGTCAAAAACCCTTATAAGCTGCTTCATTCTGTAACAACAAAGTCAAACTTTCATTGTCCAAGGCAACATGAAAACCGGAACAGGAAAATTATTCTTTATAGTGGCTGACGCCAATCGGCATACGCAGGGCAATCCAATATAATATGCTTGCTCACTTCCTCTTGTCCGTACCTGCAATCCCCATTATCTACCAGAACCATCCTGGTCTTTTTGCCGTTTAGTTGGCTTCACCCTGAAATTTCGTCAGAATCATGTTGCGACCCTTTTAGCATCCTGAAAAAACAAGAACATAGTCCTCCCCTTGGTCAAGCTTTTCCTCCTTGAATTCCACCTCTACAGTAATGAAGTTTCTAAATCTCCAAAAGCAACTTCCCTTAACTAGCCTTCTCTCTCATCATCAGAAGAAGCAGTATCCACTTATGTTACCAAAATTTAGAGAGGCTTTACCCCTCTTTAAGAAGTAAGTGTCACTTCCTTGAAAGACGTGACAACTTCCAGATTCAAGGGGAGATAACCCGTTGGAACTTGTCGACACAGTACGATTGAATCTACCCATCGGGAGCAAATATGATCGCTGTATACCAGACAGATGTTGCCTTATTTGAGGCTGATGAACCTTATGAACCTAAATTGATGCGCAATGAATCACTTGAGAGACCAGTCCTACCCATTCATTCACACCCTTCATTAACTGTCTTTGTAAGTGGTATTTAGAACTTAGATTAGATTCTTTGGGGGGATTGGCTCTTCAGCCTGCGCCACCGCGACCCAATTTCCAACTTATTTTCTAGACAACAATCTTCCAATGCTCTCATCGCCAACGCGGCTCTTTCATCAAGTTGCGACCTACTTGCCTATTTCGTTGAAGCCGTTTTTCAGGAAAATTGCAAAAAACTGAAAAAAAAAAAAACACTCGATGGATTCTGACCGAAACCTTACTGTCAGGTTGCGTTGTAGGTGCCTAAAAAGAATATCAATATTGAGTTACCTGTGATGTTATATGTTTGCAAGCAGAAGGCAAAAAGATATTTTTCATACCCAGGGACTTTGATACGATTGCTTCCTACCTGAAGAGGAAAAAAAAAAATTGAATGACTAAATATGGAAGATACCACGAGGCTGAGTAAGTTGTTCGATGGACAGTTTGTCCGTAATCATAGAATCGTTCTCTGGAAGATGGATTCAGTTTGGAAGGCAAGTACACGCTTCTTTGAATGTGCAATTCTAGAGTAGCCAGCAGAATGTAGGTAAGAAGAGTAACGTATTGACGCTACAAAAGATCAGGCACCCAGGGGAGAGAGCGCTCCCTTGCGAAGTTTTGCGTTTCAATAGTATTTCCAAATATCACTTCTTAATTTATGTTCGTTTGTTGCATTATTGCGAACGAATAAATAATTTATCGTTTTTTTTTAAAAAAAGCATATTTGTATTTGTGTAGAATATGTAATATTTGTCTTTATTACGTCTATTGTATAACCTTTTAAGAAATTAGCTGGTTAAAATAATACAATAAATTTACTTTCAATTTGAATTTTCTGTACACGTTTTATACCTTTAAAGAAGCAAATTAACTATAATACAATTACTGGCTTTATAACTGTAATATTAATATCTGTATGACCTAGTTAGCCTTTGCCCACCTCTGAGTTCGATTCCAGAATGCGTAAGTAATCTACCGCCAACCTTCCTTAATCTAATACCTTAAATTAAATTAATACAAATTTTATTATGATTCTAAATTTAAATATACATTTGTTTAATTAATTTTTTATTGATTTCTTTTAAACATGCTTTTATGAATGATATAATACATATTGAGTCTAGACGGCTTTTTAGATGTTATTAACTGAAGAACTTAGCATTAGATCTTAGATTAACTGGCATAGCGTTAGAAGAACTTAGATTAACTGGCTTAGATCCCGCGCCCTTCGGACATCCACTATTCTTAAAAATACCGTTTGATTTTATCTACTATGATCTGCAGCGGTAAATCCAAATCCTCTTGAAAATACTTGTGGATGTAAGTCAGGACAGAGAATATGGATGGATACATTCCTTTTTCTCTTACAGTTAAAATCAAGCGCAGTTTTATCACTATTGAACTTGATGACAGAGTTATTATTATAATTTGTCTGTGGGTAGGGATCAAATCCTACGCTATCCAAAGCCTCTCTGGGCCTATATAGCTACCCCAAGAAAAACAACAACAAACCGGGTCAAGAACAAATATCTAGACCCGGGCCTAACGCATCTAAGATTCACCGCAGTCCGAACAGATCGGACAATAACCTTAAGGGGAAATAGCCGAAGCTCTTCCATAGACATGCTGTTCCGACCAAAGGTCCTGAACCTAATTTCCTCACAACCCAGGCAATCTGTCATAAGATGGATGGGTGTTTCCTCCTCTGTCTCACAGGCTCTACAAAATTGATCCGGCATGACCCCAATTACGTAGAGATGTCTTCTTGGACCATAAGGTCCAGTAAGGGATCCAACCAGATGCCTAAGAGAGCTCCGTAAAAAACAGAGCAACGGCTCACTAATAGCCCTGTCTGGAACCCCGATGAGCATTTTGGACTGCTGACATCCAACTGTGCTCATCCATAAGGATGAATGTTGTGAAGCCGTCCATGACTGGAAGCCTGAGAGACATGTACCAGAAGACACGCCAACAGCAGGCTCGGGACCAACGAAAGGAAGAGAGGCAAACCTATCCACCTTTCATTCCCAAAAATTCCCATATTCGTCATATGGGTAGCCAGACTAGAAGCACATCCTTCAAAGAAGAAAGCTCTTCCAGTCTGATGGGAGAGTTCCTTACATTCTATATGTAGAAGTTATGGAGGAAGGTAAGGTAGTGGCTATTGTGGTACGTTTGGTAAATGGAAAATCCAAAGGGCTACAGATATGAAACTCATATAGTTGGGATCGCAACTATTTCGAAAAACCGAATGAAAATTTTAATGCAAACTTTCTGACTAACCACCAGTAATCAGGATTCGCAATGCAATTTGGTTCCTTCAAATCTTCAAAGAATGATTTCTTAAATTGGAGAATGTAAATATAAATAAGCATAAAACCTTTAACCTTACTCTATTCTAACCTTCTCACCCAGCAAACAGACTCTGTACTGCGATGTCTTTGCCTGAACCTCGCCTTCTTTGTAAATGTCAACCATGACTCTCAGGACGACCAACAGTCTAGACCTAATGTCTTACCAAATGATTTTTGACAACTTGACCAGATGATCGCTCTGGTTTATGAAAACAAACAGATCTTTACACTGTTCTTGTACACGTTATTATCCATATATTAAATACTTTTTTTTTTTCTTTTTTTTTTTTTAAATTAATATTTACAACCTGACCAGCATACAAATTGCTCTACAAGGCTGAGCTGAACAGAGCGAATACAATTATCTTAACATAATATTTTAATTACATCACCAGCACATCACACACTAATGTCCAAAACGTCCTGCACTAGTCTAGGTTTTAATCTTCTGCGTGGGATTTTTAAACCAAGAGATGAGACCATAGGGTTATCCGAGTTTTTGAATTTTTTCAGTGCTATTGTTGAGATAATTTTGATATGATCTTGGATCATTGGAATATTTAACTCCCTATGCAGCTGCATATTTCTAACGAACCAGGGTGCGTTGGTTATAGTCCTTATGACTTTATTCTGGAAAACCTGCAATCGACTTATTTTGGTTTTAGAAGCTCCTCCCCATACAGGGCAGGCGTAAGAAAGTATTGGCCGGATGAGGGATGTGTATAATAATTTCCCGCATTCAATTTTTAATTTGGATTTTCGGTTTAGTATAGGGTACAGTTGCGATAGGCG
>JAAEAF010005178.1:0-97350 GCA_011037195.1 Triatoma infestans
AAATGTAATGCCTATTTTTTCAGGCGGGCTTAACTTCCAACTACCAAATTAGGTGTCGTAGACGGGGGTGGAAGCACCTACTTTACTATTAACATTTTTTAAACAAATATAAAATTTAGCAGTTATACGCTGGACTCGAACTGGGTCCTCCCACTTACAAGTCCATGCTCATACCACTACACCACACCCGCCCCTGTTAACAGAATATCTCAAACACGAAATATTAGGAACTCAAACTTGAGTACCATCGCAATCAGTCACGAATTTCGTGCCAAATCCTTTAACCAGAAGTGCGCCTTTATTGAATGTTTTTTTTTTCAGTTGTTCGTACTTTTCTCGAAAACGGCTTTAACAATTCGTATTCACGTCTTCGAAAAATTTATATTCATGCCCTAATTGGTGTATTGAGGAGCTTCAATTTTCGAATAAGAAATTCCATATCGTATCTATCCTGGGCCACGATCATCTGACATCTGCGAAAAAGAGGGTGCAAAGATGGTCTTCAATGGAGTCCATTCTTCCGCATTTCTTTAGTCAATCGTGTGTGAGTCTGGCAGGAAGTATTTTGAATAACGTGGGGAACATACAGCATCCCGGTTTAAGACGCTTTTGTGCTGAGAAAGGCGTCAACAGAATATTACCCAACTTGACCCTCTTTATGATTCTCTGTGGTCTCCGTACAAACTCTTCTCTAGTTTCCGTAATTTTTTTTTTTTAATAATATGGACCCGCCGCTCTTCTATGATTATCATTCTTATGCCCCCCTCTTGCGTTTAAATCTCCAAGGATGAAGACTTCTTTTTTATGTTTAATGTCCTCCAGGGCATCCCGCGTGGCGTCATTAATTGTTGCTGCGGCATCATTGTTTGGTGGATATACTCCTAGCAGAAAATTCTTCTTCCATTTATTTTTAAGACCATCTTTATAATTCTTTGGTTCACTTCTTTCACAAGCCACCAATTAAATAGAAACTCCAGCGCAGGCTCTTTCACTTTTATCCATACTTGACCATTTATGGACATATTTTCTTCATGCCTACTATCCTTTTCCTTTCTTTTTTGTCTCGGCCAGTACCAGCAAGTCCAAATTTTTTCTCTCCTATCTTCCTTTCCACTTCCTCTCTTTTATTATAGAGACATGGACAATCCATGTTCCGTATCTCTTTAACCGTTTCCGATGCCGTTGTCGTTTACCATTTAAACATCCGGCGTTTTCTTTGCATTATTTGACCTTTTAGCAGGGCGTGTTTTTATGCAGACAGAGAGCTGGTCTGTCGTACAGCCCTCAACCTGGGAGGACCAGGGTGTTTGTATTCAGGGTTCTCCCACTTGCTTCCACTACACTGACGAGCCACTTCCGTCCGTTCGCATTTTTCCTGTGGCGCTGTTGCCGATCAAAACCTGTTCTTCCACCGCCCCCGTAGGTAGAAACCCTGCTGCCAATTCCTACCACCTCGGCCAGCCCAAACCCGGATTACCTCCGGATCAGTTCCCTCCATCCCGCCGATTCAATGAGCTGAAGGAACCAATGCCGCAACATTGGATATGGGTTGCTCAGCTTAACAGGGCCGACCACGTGAAGGTGAGAATGGAATTGGTTACTGAGAGGCTTAGAAATCTCAGTGGATCCTATATTTCGCAACAATGCCCCTACTGGCCCCTAGTTAGAGTGCTCTACTGGACACTTATAATCACCACTTCTCTACCTGCCAAGACCAGTAGGTTGGCACTATATTTATTATGTTAAGACAAATACTACGTAAAATTTGAATTTAAAGAAACTTTGTCATTTTATATATGATTGTGTTAAAAGGAGGAAGTGGCAGGCGTGCAAGTATTTCACACCAGATTTTTTGTTTTTGAGTTTATACTGTTCAAAATACACGCAATTCGCTAAAAACATTTTTTCACAGTTTGGGGGGGGGGCACAAAACATATATTTCCATTGAAAACTTAATTTTGAAAATTTAACAAGATCACAATATTTCCTCTTACAATATAAGAGAAAGTAAAAAGTATATTATACATTATTTCATCAAGTTTTTGTTTGGAAAAACAGATATACTTTTTAAAAACAAATTTTAAATGTTTTGAATGTGATGAAAATTAACTGAAATAATTATCTTTGAGCTTAAAAATTTTACAAATGATTTGTGACAATTGCTCCATTATTCCTTGAATGTCTAAAAGTAATACGTGGTAGTTGTAATAATAGAATTACATTGTAAATGAATTATTTCATCAAAAGATGAAATAAAACATTTTTTTATTTTATTAGTAACGCAGATAATAATAATAATTATATTATTGCATGATTGGAATGAATGTTAACGTTGTTTGTTTACTTTAAAGTTGCTTTACAGAAGATACAATAAAGTCTTGACCTTGACCTTGCTTTGTCCATGCTAAATGGGAAGTGGTGCCCCTAATCATTATAATGATCACTTTCCCTCCCCCAAACAAACCAAATTTATATTTAAATTTAAAAAAAAATATACAAATAATAATCTTAAAAACAAAACTACTGTGTGTAGGCTGTTTATCGTATTCAACCTACACAGATTCTGAAATTGAAAAGTGACAATAGTTGACAATATAATTTTTTTTAAATGCTGCCTATATCATCATTGTTTAACCTTCGAAACAATATTATCATGTTGTTTAGTTATTTATAAGTTAACCAGTTAACTTTAAGATATAACAAGCCTTTGTTCTTGAATATGTATTTTATAAGTTTTACTAAGCTAAGCAAGATAATTAACATATTTTATTTTCGAATAATCAGACTCCCAACCCCCCGATGTAACGCACAATACAGGTCAAGCCAGACGGATCACACCTGCAGATCGAGTCAATAGGTACCGGTCAAGGCAGTCATCTGACGATGGTATGGGTACGTATAATTATTGCTGTTGAACATTTTTGTTTTGTTTTTTTATATTCTTAAGTCATTTTTAGTTTTTGAAACAAGTAAAAAGGAAAGAAAATTTTGTATATGCCTACTCATTTTTTTATTAATATATTTTCAAGTTTTACTCTTTTGTCATTTGAGAAATTTTCTAAAAATTAATTAAAACTTCAATAAAGTTCGAATCTTATTTGAAATATTTTGAAAATTTTAAATTTTATAACTATTTATGAAATTCTTTTACAAGTCGACAAATCTTCAACAAATATTAAACAATCTATCTTTTTAATAAGTGGATAATGAAATCAAGCCAAATTAAGTCTCGAAAGTGTCTTTTATCAGTATGACGAGACATTCAACACATAAAACATTCTCATACAAAATAATAAAAATTCCATGCAAGACTTTTTCTTGATTTTTCTAGTAATATGCTAGAGAAATTAATGATTTTCACAAAATATGATTGTTGGAACTAAATGACAAAATGTCGTAATATAATATGTATAAAACGCTTTATTATACAGTATCGAGCCTTCGACCTGGGAGCCAGATCATTCTCAAGATGCACAACTAATTAATCTACTTGTGCCATCTTGAGAATGACCTGGCTGGCTTCCAGGTCGAAAACTCGATACTGTATAATAAAGTGTTTTATACTACATATTAGGACATTTTGTCATTTAGCTCCAACAATCATATTTTGTAAATATACTTTTACGTCCAATAAACAAAACAAAGTTAGTTATATTGCTAATGATTTTCTTTCTTTTTCTGGTGTAATTATTATTCCAATAGAATTAGTGTATCCGCTTTTGACCATCCACTATTGAGTCGTTTTATTTTTGTTAACAAAGTTATCATGTTATTAAAATGAATTATTTCACAAAAAGAGTCTAAAAATCATTTAACAAACAAAAATCAACAATAATAAAAATGAATTGATATTTTAACAAAAAAATAAGTAGGTAGGTCATTATCAAAGTTTCCCATTTTTACATCACCTACTTATATAACATCATTTGTTAGTAGCCCAGTTCTACTACCAATGTTTTTAACACCATTATAAGTAGTATGAAGGAAATGATGTCATTAAATGATCATTTATGAGTGTCTTAATTGAGCAAAAGTAGGAAGACATTTTAAACAATGAATCATATATCATTAAACAAAACTGTCACATATTTTTGTTTCTTTTATATTTTTCCTGAACTTCTGCAATATTGAACTTTTGTTTATATGTTAGTTTTTGTTCCTCTCACTTTTCATTATTAATATTAATCTTCATAGGAATTAATAATATCGAATAATAATGATAAGCACTACTTAACAAACAATTTCTAGGTACAGTTACCGGCACAGGAAGGTGGAAGGTTTCAGCTAAAATCCAACAACTGCTCAACACTTTGAAACGTCCTAAAAGGCGACCATTACCAGAATTTTATGAAGATGATGATATAGAATTGGAGATTGCCGCCAATCCTAAAGATCCCAATGCTCCAAAACCTGAAGGTGCTACTATGACACCTGCGATTGGAGACCAACTTGTTGTGAGTTTATTTATTATTATTATTGTTGTTATTTTTAAAAATACTTGATAAAAGTATTAAAAAAATTAATTTTTGCAACCAAACTTTTAATTTATAGGTACCATCTGGTTTACCCCGTAACCTTGAGGCTGCAATTCAACGATATGGATCAGCTACATTCAAAGCTCCTGTAGCTACAGTTCTTGATCCTAATGGCAAATTAAGCATAACATTAACTTACGGTAATATAATTTTTTTTTAGATTAGCTATTGCAGCTATGTCTAAGTCAGCTAGTAAGCATTCTAATTTTGTTAATATAATATTTATAATCTAATTCTAGGTAAATTGCTGAGTAGATCCCAAAAAATAGCTTATACATTGCTAACTAAGAACTTCAGTAAAGGTGGTGATACGTGTTCATTGAAGAGTGGTGACAGAATAGCTTTGGTTTATCCCAACAATGATCCAATCAACTTTATGTGCGCTTTTTACGGGTGCATGTTTGCTGGAGTTGTTCCAGTACCAATTGAAGTGCCAATAACTCGGAGAGTTAGTATTCGAAATGCTAATATATTTTGAAATTAATAAGATTTATTCCATTTAAATAACTTACAACAATATATTGCTATTATTTTCTTTTCAGGATGCGGGTTCACAACAGATCGGTTTTCTTCTTGGTTCTTGTGGTGTTCAAGTAGCCCTTACATCAGAGGCGTGCCTAAAAGGATTGCCAAAAACAGCTGCTGGTGAAGTAGTTTCATTCAAAGGGTGGCCTAAATTGCATTGGTTCGTCACTGAACATCTTGCAAAAACACCTAAAGACTGGAGTCCAACACCACGTCTGACTGATGACAATCCAGCTTACATTGAGGTATTACTTTTTATTTATTTAATTACTTGTAGTGCTTTCGTCGTCGACGAAAAAATTCAGTTTGAAGAATTCTTTGAGCGCTGAAAATATGCAATTTATCTATACTATAAAATCGGCATTTCAGTAACTATAGATTCAAATGAACTTTCAATTCATACTTTATAAATACTTATGTAATTATAAATTACTTTCATATAAATGGGTCTCAAAAAAATATGCATCTTAGCTTACGGCATCGAGAATTCAATGTTTTCTATTTTTATGCCCGAAAATGTATGATTCAAAAATGTAATAAATTGCAGATGGAAACTAGATAATTTGGGAATATTCTTGCCGAATTTCATTAAATTCTTTCATAGAGATTCAGCCATGATGCTAATTTATAAATAAAGATGTTACATCAACTTATAAAGAATTTATTTATACTTTTTGATAATTCTTCCATCATTATAAACAACGACTAAAAATGCTAATTATTCCGTTAGATTCTCATTTTTTTTTAAACATTGATGTTCTAGTATACGACTGATCGTGATGGATCTGTTATGGGAGTAACTGTGACAAGGGCGTCAATGTTGTCACACTGCCGTATGTTAACTATGTCCTGCAACTATACAGAAGGGGAGAACATGGTGTGTGTACTCGATTTTAAGAGAGAAACTGGCCTTTGGCATAGTATTCTTACCAGTGTTCTAAATGGTATGCATGTTGTATACATACCGTATGCATTGATGAAAGTAAATCCAGCATCATGGATGCAGATGATAACCAAATATAGAGGTAAGTGATTACTCATGTTTATAAAAATTACCATAGAACGTAATTCTATTCATAAAACATTTCTTTTAATTTTTTTCATACTGCTATGAGAAGTGAAATTTTTGAAATCATTAAGTTTTCCCAATACATGTCTCTAGAAAAAAAAATCATTTGGTTACTAGTATGAGAAACATTTGGTGAATGTGGGTATGTGGATTAGAGTTGGTAATTTGTGTGAACAGTATTCATATAATCCAGTAATTTAAAAAACGACAAAATGTAGGAGACTAAACTTGGTATTACATTCCTTTAGAGAGGATATCCGATACGAAGTGCGGCCAGAATTCTCCGAACAATCTTCTCGAAATGTTTCTGAATAAACTTGATTATTGGGGTCTGGAGGAGCGATAACCTTAAGCTTTCCTTTAAATTGCCAATTTATTTCAGTATTCGTTTCAATGAACGTAAATGATTTGCTAAAATTCCGAATTGAAGAAAATCGTTGCAATCGAAAGTGCACTTTACTAAATGATCATTTCATTGATTTTTCCGATAATATCTACAACGATTTCCCTTAAACTTGGCGGCAAACTGATTTATACATTATAAATATGTGTTACTTTGTGAAATTTTTTGGAGGGAAAACTGATTTGAGGCTGGTTTAAGCTGACCTTAGGCCTTCATCTGAACTGTCATTTGAATATAATGGTTCTCCCCGTGCAGCATTGTCGTACCTATGCAGTATTAAAGATTACTAAACATTCAAGAAAATTCAAAGTCTGAAGGAAGTTCGTCAATTTCAACTATGAGTAATGTAGAGCAAATCAAACGCGTTTCCCAATAGATTACTTATTTTAATTCTTAATTTTTAAATTTTAGAGAGTATCTTAATAACATAATACGTAACTCATAGTGGTGGCGCATTGGATTTAGACTCAGAGTCCCAAGTTCGAATGTTGCCCTTAGTATTTCACTCTCTAATAGCATCTTCAGCTCACTGTCGAGAGAACACTGCCCAGAGGCCGCCAGTGCCCATAGAAGTTTTCAGACACCAGTGAGTCAGATGTTGACCTAGCTTAATTAAAACTAATAATAACAATATTTATTTTTTAGCGAGTGTAGCTGTTGTGAAATCACGAGATCTTCATTGGGGCCTACTAGCTACAAAAGACCATAAGGATATTAGCCTCTCGTCTTTACGTTTACTTTTAGTAGGAGACGGAGCAAATCCTTGGTCATTATCTTCATGTGATCAATTTTTGGCAGTATTTCAGGCTAAGGGTTTGAGAAATGATGCTATTTGTCCCTCTGCCTCATCCACTGAATGTTTGACAGTTTCAATTAGAAGGTAAGATATTAAAGCTACTCAATAGTCTTGTCCTTTAGAAAATAGTTTGTTTAAATTTATGGTCATAATCTTACAAATTTTCTTATTATTATTATTTTTTTTTACAATAATTGTAGTTATTTAATTTATTTGTTGTTTTTACTATAACTAATAAGTTCTTTATTCATAACCAATATTTTTGTTTTCAACAGACCTGGTAGAGGCGGTGTAAATGCAACAGGAAGAGGCGTCTTATCTATGTCTGGTCTTAGTTATGGTGTGGTCAGAGTAGATCAAGAGAATTCTCTCACTTCGCTTACTTTGCAGGATTGTGGCCAAGTTATGCCTGGATGTAAGAATAACATAAAATGATCTATAAAATAAGAATAGCATGCAGTCAATAATCTAATAATAATACAAAACTCAGTTTACACATTGCACAGAGTCAGTGTATAAACTGAGTTTGCTCTGTGCAAGTCTGTGTTGTCACACTGTCTGAAAAACGCATCCTGAAGATGGGCGAACGCCCGAAACCGGTCGGTGACCACAAAATGAAGCAGGCTACCACGGAAAATGTCTCTAATAATACAAAACCCTGATAAAATTATGAGACTTTTGAAAAATGCGAAATATCTCTCTAAACGTATTGGAACCATCAGTGATTAACTAAAAGCCGAACAAAGCAGTGTTATAATTGATTAGAAATTGGATTTGAATTGGTGGATGAGAGGGGATTTTAGAAGTACAAATTATCTATAAATAACAAGTTGAGGTGTATTTTTGACTTTTTATTTATTTGATTTTTTTTCTAAGGCCTTGTTCTGTCCAAGCTAACATATTAACAATTGAGCCGTTTCGGCACTTGATTAACTGGGATAGAATAATTAATAATTTATAACATTGATTGTGATAATGGAATTTTCTATGTTTGAATAGCTAAGAAAAATAAGTTTTTCATATAAATAAAGAGAATCTCACTGTTACTTACTTGCGAAAGATCGTTTTCTAAACGGAAAGTAATGATAATCCATCGATAAACCATGAAGCAGAATTGATGGTCTAATAAGACAAATAGTATAGAACAACAAAGATTATATATGCTATCAAATTTTCCACTTCTGAAGAAAGAAATAATTTAAAAAAAAAAAAAATTATACCAACTTAGTTTATTAGTTTGCAGAAATTATTAACTTATTTTAATATTAAATATATTACTTATTTTTAAGGACTTTGACTAAAATTATATTTCTGCATGCAAAATTTAAACTTCAAACGCCTTTTTTTAAGGATGGAAATGTAATATCCACATCTGGGTTCACTGCGCCCAGATACACAAGCTCTGGAAATTCTATTAATTAGAGAACGATTGTAGTCTCTAAGTAATTGTTTAGTTGAAAATTCTTATTAGAAGAAATTAATTAAAAGATCTGTACTATTATCCAGGAAGGAGATTTTTTACTAATTGAACCTTTTTCGTTACAGCCTGCATCGTCGTAGTGAAAATGGAGGGTACATCATATCTTTGTAAGACTGATGAAGTGGGAGAGATTTGTGTCAATTCTCCTGCTACTGGTAGCCAATACTGGGGCTTAACTGGTGTCAGCAATAATACTTTCAGAGTGTCTCCTCTGCTACCTGATGGTTCACCACTTTCAGATGCCGAATATACAAGAAGTGGATTACTTGGTTTTCTTGGACCGGTCAGTTATTCCTAAATTTTATTTATCTTATAGTTATTTAATCTTATGACGAGCTAATAACAAATCATTTCTACACTAATTCGTGTTTAGAGAAGCTGAATAGTTTTATTATTATTTTATTTTTAACCTCAGTAATACTACTGGATATAATACATAATAATGAACGGGGGATTAACCAAGCACTTTATTATTTTACTGGTCATTTAAACATTTTTTGACAGAATGACAAGTATTCCATACTCACCTTTTGGAGCCATATAAACGTTTCGGTTCATTTCCTATCATGCAATTCTTGAGATATCCCAGTTGCGAAAGGACAGTTTTCATTTCCCACAGTCTCCTTATTTCAAACCAAAGCTCTTCATACTTCTGCTGTTGGTGTTTGGAACGGAGTTTCCATCAACTCCCTCCTATCCTTCATACAGCAGAGTAACGGGTCATTGTATCGCACCTTTCTGTCACTGAGTATTGTTCGATCCGAAGTACAGTATCAGACTCAAATACAGATTGAGATTCATACTTGTAATATGGTATACTTTCCTCAAACAAACCAGCTATTAGAGCGAGTTTCCCATGGATTTTCTTGGCCAATTGGTTATGCTAATAGAGGTAATCACATCAGCAGTTCATATGAACTTATAATGTGAGGTTTTTGGCTTCTGGAGATGCAGTCTATGCTGTCAACCAGCATTGCAGGCACCTTTAGTATATATATCTCTTAATTTCTATTCCATGCCAATTAATCCTGGTTAGCTAACATTAGACTATCCACCTAGGAGAATGGATCACCTCAGCTGAGCCAGAAACGTTCGACGCAATTTTGTCGACATATTATGGGGGCTCCGGCTCTAATGCTGTTCCTCCAGACCTCTATTCTTTTGGAATCCCCAGCGGAAGATTCCATATCCCGTTGCTCGTAAATTTTCTGGTGCCAAGTTATCATCAGTCTCACATACATTACTATGTAACTGGGAATCTTCGGCGCGCATATGAAAGTACTCTTGCAATTGACGTGAATGATATAATTCCTTAGTATCATCTAATCGTCTTTATCCCTCAATTCGTGAAAGGGTCAGTCTGATATTGCTGGAATGACTGTGGTGTTTGCAATGCTTTTGTCATCTGATTCCTTACAATACGTTACAGATTCTCCAAGTCAGTAAAAAAATATGTCAGAATAAAAATGACTTACGTATTAATAGCTAGAGACGAATGGACACCATTGAGCTCTGACTTGAGCACTTGAGATATCGTTTCGAAAAAACTCACCAATTTCTTTTTGATTTCTTGATGGTCGATCCCAAGATTCTTATACCCATTGCGGGAATGTTGAGCAAAGGGGCGGCATCAGCCACAACCTCTGCACAATTCACGACACCTAATTTCCCTCTCACTTCTTAGCTTCAGGCAGGATAAAGCTCTCCATCTTCCCTCATCAGTCTCTCACAGCGCAACCAGTCATAAAGTGCGCTTACAATTCAGCTTCAGTTTCAAAAATTTGCGCACTCTCCTGGCGGTGTCCAGGAGGACTACTTGCCGAGCCTCTCCGACAAGCGGTAACGGAAGTCCCAGAATTGCTCCCCCAATTGCTGCTTTAGGAATGAGGCCATTAGAGGAAATTATCATGGACGTCACCTCACTGTCTCAGTCTGTAGATGTCTTTAAGCTTAATATTTGCTCATTTTGTGACCATAGGTGGAATTTGTATTCCCGTCATTCGGGACCGCTATCTCCACAACTCCGCCACTTTTTTCCCCCCTATCAGTCATTAAATATCAGGCCTGTTGTGCATGAGAGCACGATCTGTGACTACAGCCTGGTCCCAGTACATCTTGACAGGCCCAACCTGCAACAGCCACTAGGCTTGTACTTATATTATGGCACTGTCTCCCTTAAGGCACCATGCTTGAACGCTACGGCCTGGTGATACAGCTTGGCCACATTGTTATGCCTTATTGTTATTATTATAATTATTTTATTTTCATTTTCATAAATTATTTCGTTTGCATTTTAGGGAGGATTGGTATTTGTATGTGGCTCCCGTGATGGCTTAATGACAGTAACTGGAAGAAAACATAATGCTGACGATATCATAGCTACAGTTCTAGCAGTAGAACCAATGAAATTTATCTATCGTGGCAGGATAGCTGTGTTTAGTATGAGGGTGCTTAGGGATGAGAGGATTTGTGTAATTGCAGAACAACGGCCAGATTGTAGTGAGGAAGAGGTAACAAATATTTTTTTTCTTATTTATTTAGTAGTTTGGAAGTTAGCAACAATTCGTTTCAGCCATATTATTTTACAATTTATTTAATTAACTAAATTTTTTGTGTTTTGGAAAGTACGATTAATTGGAGAAAATAATGCTTACAATAAAATACATAGGCTTCAATAGCTGCAATAAAATTTAACTCTACCAAAACACCTTAATTTTCTTTTTTCATCCTATTTATTTGTTTTTTTTTAGCTTAATCATAAAAAACAAAAATAAATCTGAACTAACATTTATATATAATGTTTTTAACCAAATCCTTAAGTTTAAGTGAATGGGTTAAATTAAATAATCTGCAGCATTTCATTTAAGCGATCTTGATCATCTAATGTTGAAAGAATATTTGCTAGTGGAGACTTATACTGAAGTATTGGCTCTGGGGTATTGATCCCGGAAAAAAAAGTATTTATGCTGAAATTACAAAAGCAACCTTGTAATCTATTTTACAGTCTGTTTGCTAATAGTGATTTTTTTGCGTTGACATAACTGATTAAATTGACTTTACCATATCCTTTCTATGAAAACTTCTTTTAAAATAATCTGCACAGAATTATCTAGGTAGCAAATAGATCTAGTTAATGTCCGCCTTCTTTATCCACATCATCAACATCACAAAAGATTAGATCTCGGTTTCTTCCACCGCCTCTAGTATAAATCGCTATTGATTGATCCAATTCCATGTATGGTTATTAAACGGCAATCTTGTGAATTTAGGCACAGTTTGTGAATTCTTCTATCTTCCATTGCTATAGATATAACCTGATCAAACCACGTTTTTGCACCAGAGCATGCATTTATTTCCTTCCATACTCTAGTCCCTAGTCTAGTGAAATGATTAGGGTGTATTTTTGGCAAAAGCAAATGTATATAGAATTTCAGGTCCTCACATGTTGGTCCAGTGGCTAGCGCATGCCTTTGGTGCGAGAATTCAGGGATAGATTCCTGTGAGGAAAAGACAGTGTTGACCCAGCAGTCATTAAAAGCTATAGTTTAAAGTAGCAAGCCTTGGCAACGAAGACTAGAGTTAAACGGCAGTGTAACCGAAGCATAAGTTAGTAGGTATGCACACACCTACCTCCATAAAAATGCCGTCTGGTTACCTTGGCCCTTTATGGACTATTTTACCAAAAGTTCAGAAAAAAATTCAGATGAATAATTTTTTTTTATTCTTGTACAGAGTTCTCATTTTCTAATCCGTACAGTAGTGTCTTTGACTGCGAAGAATTAGTTTTTCTCCTTTATAGAAGTGTCGAACCTAAGAATTAACATTATTTACTGCAGAAAAGTAATATTTCATAGCTTGTCTATTTTTTCTGAAGTGGTGAAAGGAATCTCAGGATGCAAATGACGTGTTTATTCTAATGCAGTGTCCTGTGAGAATTAGATTTAAATGTTTTGTGTGTGTTGAGGAACAAACTATTGATCTTGCTATAGTTTATTCAAATCTTCTGTTTTTTTTTTTTAAGCATGCATATGACGAACACAGCGTGACATTTGTCATCTGCAAAAAGAAGCACAGTTAACTCGCATGGCTCACCCACAATATTTAGCCCAATATTCCTTTATCATTAAAATCAGTGTAAAGGAAACAGCATAGACTCAGCCTATCTCTTTACAGTCTTGTTGTGCTTCCAAATAGTTTTACTGTTAATCGTATTATCACTTTAGAGGACAGCCTATTTCAAATAAAAATAATAGATCTTTTTTTTCTTGACTTGTAAAAGCCAAGCAATGTTTGAAGCCATTCTTGGAAGCAGTGGCGTTTATCCTTAGGTAATTAAACGAAGTGTCAAATTTCAACAGCCTTACATGATCAAAAATAATGAATTTTAGCATGGAGTGACAGAGGTAGCGCGCTGGATTGGAACGAGGAGTTCCCCGGTTCGAGTCCAGTTAATCCTTAGATTTTCTCGTCCTAGGAACCTCCACAATTCATATTCATTGGGACCAATATTGTAACGAGAAGATACTACCTGAATGCCAATATTGCAATGAGGAAGGCTTCGGGCGTTAATTTCTTACCAAAAAATAAAAAAAAATAGATGACTGTATCAACCTTTTGCCAACATGTTCTTTCAACTTCTTTTTAAAGAGTTATAAATTTAAATAAATCAAACATTCAGTTATATACAATAATAAATTTATTACATTTTGACACACTTTTGGTCCACAATCATTAATTGGTATGAACCAGTTTAATGCATTATTTTTTCAGTTATTTGATATCGAAGATTCTTCAAAGTTTTTCTTTAAAATATGCATACAGTTCGACCAGTAAAGTCTACTCCTTTAAAAAAAAAAACATTTGCGAGCAAAATGGATTATTGGGTGTCATTCATTAGACTTCCCTTAGCGTTCAGGTCTAACTATTGTTCACTATTGCATAATATTAAGGCCAATTAAATGTGTTTTAAAAATTCCAAGCATCTAGGAATAGAGAATCGAGTGAAAGTTTTAGAATAAAAAGTTGTGAAAGATTTTTTTTATTCTCTAAATACCTCTAAATTTTTTTTTTTTGTACTGATCTCATAGATGGAACCAATTTCAGAGTATCATTTTTTTCGGTCATGCATTTTGTGGGGATTCTAATAAAAAATATTTATTTTGACATTATACTTTTTTAATCTCCCAGAGCTTCCAATGGATGTCACGAGTACTACAAGCAGTTGATTCCATCCATCAAGTCGGACTCTACTGTTTAGCATTGGTGCCACCAAATTATCTGCCAAAAACTCCATTGGGTGGAATACATCTGTCTGAATGTAAACGTCGCTTCTTAGAAGGCACTCTGCATCCAGCTAATGTACTTCTCTGCCCACATACATGTGTTACAAACTTACCAAAACCAAGGGAGGTTCACTTAGGTCAGTATAATTAATTATTATAAATCATCAACTATCTTTCTCAACTCTTTTATCGCTTACACATTCACATACACATGGTTCATTCGAGCTTCCTACAATCTGCACAAATTCTTTCTTTTTCCCCCCCTTCTTTCTCTTTTTTTTTTTATTTTTATTTTTTAAAGCACTTTTATTTTCATAGTCTTAACCTACTTTGGTTAGAATGAGAAAAAAAAGAAAAGACAATTTTAATTCGAGAGTTTTAGGCAATTATGTGGCAAATGATTGAGCCTATTTATTTTGCAGATGAATACTTTAAAATGGCCCAATATGTTAACCAAATTGGTGAAGATCAAGGTAACAAAAAATTATATTTTTTAATACGTCCTGACCAAATTCTAATTAAAAAAATTTTCATTTTTGAGTGTGAGCTTTTATTTTTATTGGTATGTCGAAATTCAAAATGAAAACTTTATTTAATTCCCTGAAAGTTTTTTTTTTGTTTGTTTGTTTTTTTGAAACCGCTGAGCATTTTCCAGCTATAAATAGTAGACATAATTTTTTTGCATTTGGATATAGCAGTTTCTTTGTCCAGCAAAGTAGAATTTGATATAGACCGTTTCTCTTACATAGACCGATTTTTATAGTGGGTATTGTTTATTTTCCGTTTTTTTGCGGGGTCTTTAGGAGAGACACTAGAAAAGTTATGCATTTTTTTGTGGTGATGCTTTAAATTTTTCCCTTAGTAAGCAACTTTAAAAAAAATTATTCCATTGCTTATTTCAATTGCAGTTTTCCTGGTGTGAATTTGTTAATTTTTTATTGATAGTTGAATGTATGCTTTGACTGCACTGAATTTACTCTGACGAAATCAATACTACATATTTTATTTAGTTGATTTGGGCAGGACTAGATTAGAAAAGAAAAACATTAGTTTATAAAATATGCAATCATTTTGCCATAATATGTAAGTAATATAAAAAGGTATCTGAATGAGAAAACATAAATTTCATCACACATTAAAACTTCACTATTCATAAACAGACTTCTTTGTGCACACTATATGTATATTTTTTCAGCTGTTTGTATGTGTTGGTCTTACTATGTGGAATATTTATATGCTCATATTATGACATATTTCATGTATAACTTTTCTTGTGTCTCTATTTACTAAAATACTATACAAATATAACATATTATTATGTATTTAAATCCATACATTATGGGACGGACGGGAGGAATATCATGGGACAACTTTTATATACCTTCTTCTGCAATGGTAATTTTATTAGATTTATTACTATTAATTTTAGATTAAGTTTCTACTTAAAGTTTCTTTTCTTTTTAAGGCACTGGCCATTTTGCTTTTTTAAAAAAAATACAATCTCATCATGTATATTTATAATCACGCATTGAATTTTATATTGTGTTACATTCCGTTAACTTAACCTTGATCTTACAGTCAAACTATGAAGGATTCAAAACAGTAGAGCATTGGTTTTAAAATCTTGCACACATATAAATGGAAATCATTAAAATTGTATAATCAAAATTTGAGGTCCTTCAAAATAGAAACTTGTAGCCACATATTTCTTAAAAGTAGCCTAAAAATGAGCATTAAGTACTTTAGAAATTTTCTTATAAATGAACTGATCCTATTCTATTAATTAACTTAAACAAATCTTAAGTACATTAATTTATTACATGAAGCGTATAAATTATAACTTTGAGGTGGTAATAAAGAGCACAAGCCGATTATGAAAACTCATGAATAGGAAAAAAATATATCAAAGTTTCTTCCGAGATTTTTTCCGTGCAGCTGCTTCATTCTGTGATCCAAAATCTCGTTGCGATTAGCACCATACTATGCACTATGCAAGTCGACGATCTCATCCTGTATATGAAATACTGCGGTCTAAGACCTCAAGGTAAAGCAGGGTATCACGAAAAAAATCTATTGTTTTCCTGCACTAAGGAATACCTCCTCCCCCCAACAAGTTACTTTTCTGATCATGAAGAAGTAAATTATTTTTTGAACTTTGAACTTCATACACGATCCGAATATTCTACACACTTCGAATAAAGGGGCAACTTAGCTCTGTGGTAGGTCGTGTTTGAATCTACCAGTGATTTCTGATGCCTTTAGATTTGCTTGTACTAAGAGCGTCTACTGCTCACTGTCCGATAACCTAGGTGCCTGGTGCTGGGCAATGTTGTCTATAACGAAAGAACACTACACTGAGAAGGCTTCGGGCCGGATGACCTCAGATGTTGACGCGCCTTAAATAAAAAAAATCAATAAATTCGATTCATTGATTTTTGCAAGTTCATTCTCAAGACAATCTGTCTTTGAAGTGGCTCCATGTTTGAAGTTAAGTGTATAAAAAAAAATACTGCTTGAAGTTTAATTATTATTCATTAAGTACTTATTCATACAAATCTAAACATTTCTGACTTTTATATATTGTTAAATGTTAACCAGCTCTCTACTGTTGCAGAATTCAGTATACTCGTATGTTTATTTATTTATAATTGTATTTTCATAACAATTCAAAGAGACATATGAATATTTTTACTAAAAAATAATTCTTATTATTGAATTCTTATATAGCTTGGTTGTGTATCTCTATGTTAAAACATTACATCAATACTTTTTTTTTTAAGGAGCGAACTGTAATGTAATTTATACTTTCCTTACATTAATTTTTAGTTTACTATAAATCGTAAAACTCTTACTCCATTCTATCCACCTGCCGACCATGTGTGTATTGTCTGAACTTTCATAGGCAAGAGACTATATTGAAAGCCTTAATACATGAAACTGTAGACTGCGGAATCACTCTAAATTATTGCTTTCTAGTATAAGATTTTTGCATATCTCCTTATTCATAGCATCATAAACATATGTGCTAGAAATATAAAGGACTAAAAACCGAACATAGCATCTGTCTTAACCTAAAGCTCTTTAACTGATCGAATCTAAATCCTTCAATACAAAATTCTCCGCTACATTACTGTATGTGTACTTGGTTGCAACTCTCATCTTACACATTTTTTCAACAATTCCTGCCTACACAAGTTTCATATCCTATATCCTATTCTTTCTATATTAACCCAAGCACTTACCTCTTATATTCTCCAAGGAAACCCTTAACGACTCTTTAAGGCATTTATGGAGGTACTAAGCTAATGTAGGTAATTACCACATGATGATGACCATTCAAGGTCATCAAGTGACATTACCAGCATTGTTTGCTTTCCCCCTTGTCTTTCTCATCATAAAAATGAAATTCATTTTATGACATATTGTTTGGGTTGTGAGCAAATTGGATTCATGACGTTTGTCAGAATGTTTGTGGTGGAAGAAGAGCTTAGGCTAGCTATTTCCCTTCAAGGTTACTGTCTGATTTGTTCGGACTCCGGTGAATCTTGAATCGGTTTGACTCGGGTCTCGATTTTTGTTCTAGACCCGGTTTGTTGTTTTTCTTTGGGGTAGCTATAAGGGCCCAGTGGGGGTTTTGGATAGTGTGAGGTTTGGACATTCTTCAGTCATAGACTGCAAATGATTTATTATATATTTTTTTGTCTTAACAATGATGGAAAGCAGTTCGGATTTAGCGAGGCTGGTATAGTAATTACTCCTAAACTTTCATTTACATCCTTTCCAAAGTTATATCCTTTCCACAATATATTAATTTATATTGATTATATTTAATTTATATTAGTTTTATAGGCACTTACAGTTATAATTGCATTTTAGATAGTCGGAAATTTTATCTACAATGTCAATATTCCTTACTTTTACGAGGAAACAATAGTATGTATTACATATAACAAACAAAAACACACACAGAACTCTCACTCACTTATACACCCTTTTTTTACTTTTAATTCTAAATTTATAATGTAACTTTACATATTATAATTTAATTACTTTAATTCAGTGCCAGAAATACTGTGGTTATTTTTGTTTAATTCGTTTAGCTTCAGTTGCAGTTTTAGTATCATTTTTATTATTTCGATTATCAGTGATATCTTATTTAGTAAAATTAAAGTGCTTCCTGAATCACTTGTAACAAAATTATTAGATCCTATATATCTAAATTATAACAAGATTATATAAAACCAAGAAAAAATGAATTTTTGTCTTTGTCAGGCCATTAGACAATTACGTTTCATATTTGTACACAACTCTTCATTTTTATTCAACATTATTTATTTTCCGTTTATTGACTACCTTCTCACCATGCTATAAATAAGCAGAATTTCTTTATAATCAGTAATAATTTCTTGTAATCAATAATCAATAATGAAAAAATAGCCAAGAAAAACAGTTTTAAAAACTTTATCATATCTGTATATAATAAAAATAAAAATATCTGCAAATAAAAATATTTGTCTCTTTGAATTGGTTTACTATTAGTATTGTAACCTGCTGTTTTACTATGGGGCCGTGAGTGAGGGTGTCGGGTATGTTGTGTTGCAGATGTAGGTCCAGCATCCGTGATGGTGGGCAATATTGTACAAGGAAATCGTCTAGCATCAGCGCAGGGACGTGACATGGGCATTGTCGATGAAGAATCTGACTCTGCCCGTAAAGTGAGTATGACGTATAAAATTGTATATTTTCTTTGCAATACAATGTGACGAAATAAGGAAAAATGTAAAGTTGCCTTATTGAGGAACGTATTAAGAAATATTGTTAACTCCAACAAGAAAATTACGTTGTAGTCGACGGCACAACCACTACCATCTCCACACATTTTTCTCTACACCACATGTCAGTGCTGTAGGGTCTCTGCTAAACTTGATTGTCACATATATCGTCAGTGGACCTCTACAGCCCCAAGCGTCGCCATTCCATACCGGTTTAATTCTTGGTACTCTATCTGTCCAAGATCATAACGATATGGTCAGTGTTGCGTTTGTGGAGCTGGCAGGAATAATCCCCATCCCCAAATTAAAAAGAGACATAATGCAATTAACAAATTGAAATGCATATTTAATTACTTTAATCTATTCATTAAGTTACAAAATTAATAGATACTTTTTGATAGTTAGCAATATCTCATCACAGAAATATCTTGCATAACTTATTTAAATTTTGAAGCACTATTCAAGTTCATACTGTCTTCATAAATTGATAAATGAAGTTAATAACGTAAACTATAACCCTATATTTCTTTAATTCAGAAACAGTAACTCATCGCTTTTTAAACATTTGAATATTAAAAGAATAATTCAGAACTTATTGATTTGTTTTTTTTTTTTTTTTTCTTGAAAGGAAAGAACTGTTGTGACCAAGTTAGATGAGTTAAAATTTCAGGTCACTCATATTAAACATAAGAAACAGATTTATAGGAAATTAATTATGAAAGGAAGAATTCATAGACCATCTGGGATTTACCAAACTTAGTAGTTTTTTTTTTTTTATAAAACCTCATAAATTAATTATGTATTTATTTTCGTGTGTGACTTTTCTCTTTCATGCAGTTGTTCAATTGGAAGATCGAAATATTTACGAGATAATTGGCTTTAGTTCTTAATGGAAACTATGTTTTTTTATATTTATTACATATGTTTTTCCTATTGAAGATAAAGTTTGTGATAATGTATAGAAACTGGTTCCTGAAATAAAATTTTCTATTTATTCTAATAGAATAGAGAAGTCCTTGCTAATAACAATTGAATTGAGCAATTACTAATTCTTTGTTGATATTAAAATCAACAAAATCTAAATTTTAAAATATTTATTGTATTCATTTTTAATTATAGCCTTCTATGGTGGTGGCATATTTATGATTATAGTACCAGTTCATCTCGGAGATCCTGCGGTGGCGTGCAATTTCCACTTCGGAGCATGTGATCTTTACATTGCTGAACTCAAAAGGCGGAGTGGCAGGAGTCCTCACTTGTTCTCAACTTCATAAGAGAGCTGAAAGAGTAGGATCCTTATTATTAGAAAGGGCAAAAATAAATACTGGCGATCATGTAGCACTTATTTTTCCACCTGGCATTGATCTCATTTGTGCATTTTATGGATGTTTATATGTTGGTTAGTATTTATATTTTTTTATCTAACATTACGATTTATTGTACTAGTTAGATCTGTTTATTAAATCACCATAGTTTAAGTTGTGTTTGTATAAACCCAGCTATTCGCAGTATTGCATAAATACACGTGTGTATATGTAAATGAAGTTGAAAATTGAAACTTCCATTAATAAAGAAATTAATCTGTAAAATGCTAGAAAATTATCAGAAATTAAAAATGACTTCATTTAATTCCAGTGATAAGGCTTTAAACTGTTTAAAGTTTATGAAACGTGTTCCTCCAAGAATAATTCCAAATTATTTAAATTTAATGTACAAACGCATTATTACTTAATAAGAATAATAATGTAAAACTTCCTTTACTGAATTAAGCGATTAAAGATACTCTCAGACAATAATCTATGTATTCTTTTGTTTAATAACTTCAGATCCGTTTGAAGATGAAATATAATAAATTTTAAAGATATTATTTTCATCGTATATTTTTTTAAGGTGCTGTTCCGGTTACAATAAGGCCTCCACATCCACAAAACCTACAGACAACACTGCCCACAGTTCGTATGATTGTAGATGTTAGCAAATCCGTTCTAGTCCTTTCGAACCAGAATGTCATCAAACTACTTCGCTCAAAGGTAAAGGCTTATTGCTTATTTTATTTTGTATTCACTTAACTACCCAATGTCAAAATTTATTTTTTAAAAAAATTAATTAAATTAATTATTTCAGGAGGCCAGTAATGTAGTAGATATTAAGTCATGGCCTGTGATCCTAGACACTGATGACATGCCAAAAAAGAAATTAACTGCTATGTATAGAGCTCCTACAGCTGAAATGCTAGCTTATCTAGATTTTAGGTGAGACTACTATAATGATTATTATAAGTATGTTTTATGTCTTCACAGAAAGAAAGTGTCTAAGAATATTAAGAGAAATCTTTAAGTGATTGGGAAATTAAGTCAAAAAAATTGTCAGCTTTATTATTATTGATATAACAATTTAAGCCTTACTTATTATTTATCAAATTAATTTCGTAATTATATCTTAATATTATGTTATAAAAAATCGCTTTATATCTATTACTTCTTCTTTCAAGGAACTATGCTAACAAAATAAAACCTTTGTTTTTTCTAAAAGAAAAATATAATAAAATAAATAAAAATAATTAGTAGAATGCTTGAAAAGCATTTCATATAATTGTTTATTCTAGTGTAAGTACAACAGGAATGCTGGCAGGAATAAAAATGTCCCATGCAGCGGTGACGTCTTTGTGTCGTTCAATGAAATTGGCTTGTGAGTTGTATCCTTCAAGACACATAGCTCTCTGCCTAGATCCTTATTGCGGATTAGGTTTTGCTCTATGGTGCCTCAGCAGGTAATAAATTATAAAAATGAAATAAATTAGTAACTTAATTTCTTTCTTTTTTATATATTTCTGCGTAATAATGCAATTACTTTCATTTGTAGTGTGTATTCTGGACATCATTCCATATTGATACCTCCATCAGAAGTTGAAGTCAATCCTGCTCTTTGGTTATCAGCAGTCAGCCAATATAGAGTCAGGGATACATTTTGTTCATATGGTTAGTATTGGATTCATACTTATTTAGTTAATAATCGTACAAAATAAACTAAGCTTACTACGTGCGCTAAGGTCCTATAAGAACCTGGAACAGCTTTCCACTCATTCCAAACCAAGGAAAACTAAGGAAGGAAAGCAAAACCGAAGAAGTCTTTAAACTCCCAGTCTTATAATATTCATTTTTACGTCACCTAGCCATTGCACTCGAGGCTCTCCTTCTACCGTCTAGTGTTATAAGCTTTTAGAGAACTATTAAGAACCATAACCCAACAACATTCCCTTCTAACTTCCCCAAGTTTTTCTCAGACCAGCTTAGTCTCGATTCAGTGGTATTGTTGGTACTTCATATATAGACCCATAACGCATTACCCCTTTATTATAACATTCATATGACTCACATATCTCTGTAACTTTCCCTACATTTTTAAATAGTTCAGCCCTGAAGCCATTCGGATTTTGGGGCTATAAAACGATAGAACCATATGCCTGTCCTTTGTTGTCTATAAAATGTATACTAGGATCCCAGAAGGCAAATTGGTGGAAGATAATCTGAAAGAGGAACAGGTGGCATTCAGATCAGGAAGGCAAACTCAGGACAATATTTTCTCTCTGCGAATGATACTGGAAAAGACCTGGGAGAAGGGAAAAAATCTGTACTTGGCATTTCTGGACTTGAAAGCAACTTTCGATTCAGTTCCAAGACATGAGATATGACAAGCTCTAAGAAAAAAGAATGTCCCCAACTACCTAATAGAGGCCATCAAATCAGTATATCAGAAACCTAAGGCAGTCGTTAGATTCAATGGGGAAAAATCGAGTCCATTCAATCTCGAAAAAGAAGTAAAGCAAGGAGACAGTTTAAGTCCCTTGCTATTTATTATATTTATGGATAAGATCCATAAGATATGTAAAAGACGAATTCCTAAAGCCAAAATAGGAAATTGGAAAATGAGGTCAATTTGTGCACAATTCTCTCTATATGCAGACGATGTGGTACTAGTAGCGGATACGGAAAGGCATCTTCTGGACTCGTTCACCGAGTGAAATGAGGTGCTCAAATGGAAGGGAATGTCTCTAAATACCAACAAAAGTAAAGTAATGCACATAGGTAGGGCACTCGAAGCCATTCGTATTGAATGCGAAGGAAGTGCTTTGGAACAGGTAGAGGAATTCAAATACCTGGGTGTAATCATAAGCCGAGATGGCAGGATAGACCCGGAAGTACTGAATCGCGTAAGAGCTGCCAACCAAGCCTACTACCAAATCAGTAATACGATTATAGGCAAAAAAGAAGTAAGTAAAGAGTAAAAGTGACCGTCTTTAACACGGCTTACCTCCCACTTCTCCACTATGGGACCGAATCATGGCCGATGTTAGACAAACTTGCAAGCCGGGTCACGACTGCAGAGATGAGGTTTTTACGACGTATTGAAGAGAAGACTAGGCGAGACAAGATAAGAAATAAAAGAATAAGAAGTAGCCTAGAAATGGAACCCCTAGTGAAAAAGATGGAGACGCGCCAGCTGGAATGATAGTTCGGGCACATTTGTAGAAGAGAAGAAGGTAGTAGGATGAGGTGTCTGATGGAGGTCAGAACTGCAGGTAAACGGCCCAGAGGAAGGCCAAGGATGGGGTATCTTGAATACATTGTGCGCCTAGGGGTAAAAAGAGGACAATCGACGGCGTCCCTGAAAAGAATGACTCAGGATAGAGATAAGTGGAATGAATGGGTAGAGGCATGATACCTGGCTCGACGCTGAAAGGTATGAGAGTCTTAGAAAAAGAAGAAAGAAGAAGTATGGCCCACATATCTTTGTAAATTCCTTCTCTTAGATCTTCCCTATATTTTTAAATAGTTCAGCCCTGAAGCTATTTGGACTTGGGGCTGTAGTTCCTCAAAATAGATATATTTTATATTTTTTTCCTGCTTTTTTGGCAAATTCATTTCCTCCATATTTTCACCAGGAATAGAATCTCAAACCCGTCCGCCTTACCATTTTATTAGCAATTATTTTTATACAGCACACATGAAATAGTTTCTTCATTTAACCAATTTGTATGTTTTCAGTAATCATGTTACATCCTCACTTTTATGCGCATAGTTATTTGTCTGAATGCCTGTATTGTACAGATTCATTTTCTCTCTTGCACCTCTTTATCTAGTCGCTGCTGATTTCTGAGGGAGCACATCGTCGATAGTGATAAGATTTAGCATCCCCTCTCCTGTAGCTTATCACATATTGATCACGTCTAGACTTATCTTGCTTCAAAACAAACAAGTTTGTCTAATTTTTCGTAAGGCATCTGATGATTTCAATGTATCCTTATGTAGACATTTTGTAATAACTGTGCCTTTTATCTTAGCATGATCTATCATTCAAAGCCATTATCATTTCAAAAACCACGCTAGTTATAAACATGCCGATAGTTGTACCGAAAGCTTGCAACTTCTTGCCATTTAAGTCACCAATAATGATTTTTATTTTACAATTTCATCTATAATATATTATCAACAAATTGCATCCTTGAGCCTTTCCTTTTTCTCTTTTTGAAATTCTGGTGCTGATTAAGAACTTCTCTATTAAGGTGATGCACAACTTTTTAATTACGTTTTACTTTTTCTTACTCCCCTATCCACATCTTCATTACCAAAAATTCCCAAAAGACCTGGTACGCAGATTAGAATTACACTTTGTGTGGTAACTTCCAGATAAAAACGTATTACTTTTATTTGACACATTTTTCCAAACAAAAATGTTTGGATAGTTTTGCGAAATTTGTGACGTTAATTTCAAATGTTATAAGTAATTGGTTCAGTGTTTTTACTGAACGATAATATAATCACCACTGTTGTACAAAAAAGGTTCGGTCATACAAAAGAACTCTTTTTAAATTTCTACCGACATTTCGGCAAATTTATTGCTGTTACGTATTTGAAAGCTCGGTAAGTAGTTCATCCGGCACCAACAGATGGTTTCTGAGAATTTAGAACGCTGCAGGAACTCCATAAGGAGACCATAGGCAGGTCTTGCTGTAATGAGTAGAAATGTGGGGCAACAAAGACAGAAAAGGCACCAAGTCAAAAATAACAATAAATTTATTGATGAACAAGCGCCTCCCCAGTTCTCCGCCTCACATCCGAGCTCGAAAACGAACGCTGACTAGTGGGTACGCCCTGGGAATTACTCTGACTGTCTGAATGGCAAACAATCCCTTCCAGGGCTGTCCACAGGTTGCTGGTGAAAGGATGACTTCACATCTGTCGGAGGACCACAAATGGCAGGTGGTAGACCCTGCGAAGCTGTTGGCACAAGATTAAGTATGTAGGAAAATAAGGCTTAAGAAAGAACTGCAAATTCTCAAACTGAGTTTAAGAAAATATATAGTCGCACTAGGAGGTCGACTAAGAGAAGTTAAAGTGAGTATACTTGCCTTAAAGTTACAGTTCTTCACGCCTCCTTTAATCAGAATTCGTTCAAAATCTGGTGTGTAAAATACGTCTCCCCGGAACGTATAAGTTGAGCAGGCAGTGAAGAGTCATCTTTGAATTATAGAGAAACAGTTAATAATACAAATAAATATTAAGCTGAGGCTGAAGGCACTGATAAGGAAAAATAATATAATAGGAATTCAGAGCGATTTCAACTATCGCAAAAGTGGCATCTGCCAGCTTATAATAACAAGTGAATAGTGAGTAAAGATATAAAGGAGAGGAAAAATGGGATAAGTATCTTACTCAAAAATAGTTGAATGAAATTAGTATAAGCCACTTGCATCCGCCAGAGGTTGACGCTATCTGAATTAGTGAATCTTGCAAGTACCACCGCTGAATAAGCCCTTAATGAGCATTAGATTGTAAATTAAATAATCACCAGACTGCTGGAAGTATCAAAAAACGTGAGGCTGCAACTTTACGCAGTGAACGAAGAAGTATGATACTGCGAATTGAAGATACGCCACAAGAAGGCGTGAAAAACACTTAAATAATAAGTAGATATATAACTGTGCAAACTCACAATGAATTAACTTCAATATAAACGAATTGTAAGATAATAGTTAGCAAAAATGGCTGTCTGGTTAATAGCGTCGTACCAGAATTTGAATTTAAAAAAAATTTGTCATTTTATATATAATTGTAATAACGGTAAGAGGGTTTAACACAGTTTTTTTATATTATAGTAATGTATGCTTCAATAATTTCTTTATCCTAAAGTCTTTGTCTAAGTTATTCTCCGCACTCCCACTAATAATTATTACCTTTTTTAAAGTCCATAATTTTAATAATTCCCCTTTCATCTTTTCGACAGTTAATCCATTTTTCAAAAAATTGTCTATAAACTCTTCACCTCACTTCGTAAATTGTCGTTTTCAATTCCAATGTCATTGCCTTGAAACGTGTTAAATATATTTAGTGATACATAACAATAGGTGTTTTTCTGAAGTGGAACTTTATTTCTATCCTCAACTTTATTCTAGTCCTCAAGGACTAGAATTTTTCTGATAGGTATTTACTTCATTAGATGGCTGCCAGGAAATCAACCATAAAAGATCCCCCCTTCGACAAAGAACCTACTTTAAATTGCACCGCTAGCTTAAATCTTGTTAGTGATATGAGGCTTTTTTTTAGAATTCCTGAGTCACCAGGTTATCACTTTTCTTTTGATCACTGTATTTTCTGTGACTGTATATTCGGAAAACCTGTACATATATTACATCTACAAGTTCTCTAATCTGTGGAAGCACTATTAACATGAGATGCAACTGGAAAGCATTCCAGGGCAATGAATAAATATAAGCTTGATGATGGCATATTTGAAGTTTTTTTAATTGTTATGCAGGTGTCATGGAACTTTGCACAAAAGGCTTAGGCTCATCGGTGAACACATTGAAAACTCGAGGAGTATCACTAGCATGTGTGAGAACGTGCGTAGTGGTTGCAGAAGAACGACCCCGAATTAACTTAACTTCATCATTCTCTAAATTGTTCTCAGCGCTTGGACTTAGCCCTAGGGCGGTGTCTACCAGTTTTGGTTGTAGAGTTAATGTAGCAATATGTCTTCAGGTAATGATTTTTTTCACAGATATAAGTTTTTAATGCTTTATTTTGATGAGTATGTTTTAATTTTATCAAGTATTCGTTTTCTTCTCTTACAAAGATATTAATACTTCTAATTATTCTTAACAATACATTGTAAAACGATTTTTATCAATTGGTAGATAGTTTATTACAATCTGTCCCGAGTTGACAATCGTAAATAATGAATAAACATCATCTAGTTTAAACTATATGTAAAAAGCGTTAATGTTTTGACCATAAGTTTACAATGGATATATACTCGAGGAATTTGGTCAGTTTGTTTAATTTATTTAAAAATATACGTTAACTTTAACATTAACGATAACTTTCCTAATCATAAATTGGTGTAAAGGCAAAGAAACCATCAGAATAGAAACTACACTTCCTTTTATGTTTGTTTCTTTAATTGAGATCATCATTTAAATAACTAACGAATTTTTTATTATGACCATAGGGAGCATCTAGCCCAGAGCCTTCTTCAGTATATGTAGATTTGAGGGCATTGAGAAATGACAGAGTCAGCCTTGTAGAAAGAGGATCTCCTCATTCACTCTGTTTGCTAGAATCTGGTAAATTGCTTCCTGGAGTAAAAGTTATAATTGCTAATCCAGAAACCAAAGGGCAATGTGGTGATTCTCATCTTGGCGAGGTAAAAAAAAAAAGTTGCATTATTCTAGCTCAGACAGCATAGCTGAACTTACATAACTTCAATAAGGAAGATTTAATTTTCTCTAAATATTCTTTTTAATCATAGATTTGGGTACAATCGCCTCACAATGCCAGTGGTTACTTTTCGATTTATGGTGATGAAAGTGAATATGGTGAACACTTCAATGCTCGCCTAGTAACCGGAAATACTGGTGAAGTTTATGCAAGAACTGGTTATCTTGGGTTTCTCAGAAGAACAGAGAACTGCACAACCCAGTCGCCGGCGCCGGTATCGATAATGAGTGAAGTCACGGACCTTACTTCATTACACGATATCTCAGCTCTAAATAGACCTCCTCCAGATTCATCAGGTTTATATACTTTTATTAATGCTATTTTTAAGAAATAAGATATATTGCTTCCTCTCAATGCTATCTGTGCAAATGACGCAATATTGTCAGATTTTCTAAACATATGTTTTCTCCGAACAGACATCTAAACACATGTTAGGGGTCTCCAAAAGTAGAAAGTTTCTCTCTCTCTGTTTTACGCTGAATGAGGATTTCGATAAAAATTCGTCAGCTTAAAGTTCCTATATTATTAATTTTGTATTTCACATTTTCTTTAAACAAGTTAAAGGAAGCGGTTAAGTTATCTCTCAAGTGCCGTTTACCTTTACTTTATAGATGCACCATCTAAATATTAGGTAGAATTGTGTATAAAATGTCTTAACTTTGAATAAGAAATTTTAGTTTGAAGTTGAGAAACAAATTACTTCTGTCGTTTCAACCAGATGTTTATTACTACGCTGTACTGAAGCCACAAATCATTTATTTTTGTTTGTTTGTTTAGAATTACATGATGCAGTATTTGTTGTTGGAGCACTAGATGAGACTGTTATGTTACGAGGTATGAGATATCATCCAATCGATATTGAGAATAGCGTCATGAGATGTCACAAGAAGATTGCGGAATGGTTAGTTATGACAACTAATTTTTGTTTTTCCACAAACAGATTTATATGTGGGATTGTATAAAAAATAATGTAAATACCTTCACATAGTCAGAGTAAATTAATTTGAAACTGCCTCTCTCTTCTTCGTATCTTGGAAGAATTGCTTATACTTTATTAAGAATTCGAATTCTATTCAGAGACGCTAACGGTTTAAATCTTTAGAGGCATAGACAGCCGAACTGTATGTAGTAACGGTTTGTATTCGAATCCCAATAGATCCTAGATTAGAATAATCTACTAGCATCCGCTGTCCCGGAATTCTGATTAGTAGTTGAATGTAAAAATTATAATTAAATTAATGCCCATTTTTTCAGGCAGGCTTAACGTTCAGCTTCCAAATTAGATGTCGTTGACGGGGGCGGAAGTATCTACTTTACCATAAACATTTTTTAAACGAAGATAAATTTATCAGTTATACGTGGGACTCGCAACTGGAGACCTCCCAGTTACAGGTCCATGCAAATAACCACTACACCAACAAATAGTTGAATGTAGTCCTTCCCTGACAAATATGCAATTACTTAATTGAAAATATTACTTAGAACTCGATTTGCAGGGCATTTTGTAAGATAATATATTGATGATGATTCTGAGAAACAGTATGCATGAGAATATTTAAAGTAGATTAAGTTATTTTAGTATTATAAAAACCATTCTTTGAGCCGGAAAGGACCAAAGTTGTTCAAGACAATTTTCTATTTTGTGATCTTTCAATAATGCTTTTAAGACAATTTAACAATAAACATAACTATTATTCTGGATCCTTATAAAATGTAATCTACGGATTATTTTTATTTTTACAAATAAATTTATATATGAGTAATTAATTTTTTCAACTCACTTTCAGCGCTGTTTTTACATGGACAAATCTACTGGTAGTAGTCGTAGAACTTGATGGTAATGAAAGTGAAGCTTTAGATTTAGTACCACTTGTAACAACAGCAGTTCTAGAAGAACATCATTTAATAGTTGGAGTAGCAGTAGTTGTAGATCCTGGTGTAGTACCGATCAATTCCAGGGGTGAAAAACAACGTATGCATCTCAGGGACGGTTTCCTAGCAGATCAGCTCGATCCAATTTACGTTGCATATAACATGTAAATAAACTTTAATATATATGTTTATTGAGGCTTGCGCCGATGTGACAAGCTTAACACCGACCCTGGCGTCGAAATCCAATTTCCTTAATTCATCTTTTCTCTCTTTTGTATCAGTATATTGCTTACAGTATTTAAGGGTGTTCAGTACTTGTGTTTAGTTTTTAAAAGTAATTCATTTTGACTGCCAACTATTTATTGCTGTATTGTTAGAAATTTGAATATCAATTATATAAATGTACTTTTTATCATTCGAAATCACATTTAAAAAAAAAATTAATTGAAAAATTTATAAAGGGTAAATGTACCCTTGAATCTGTAAGCATTGTATTTAGTTTAAGTTGAATGAGGACTGATATATTTTAACAATATTTTGTAATTAATATTGACTTGTATGAAACGGTTGTGTGACAGTTAGATTTATTAAATTAAAAAAAAAAAAATGAAAATAATATTAAGGGCCGGTTGTGCTAATAAATGGCCTTTTTTATCATAACTGCCAGTGTCAAGGCCAATTTTTATGGCGTATTCGTATCGTACGCTTAATTTTTATTTTGTTTTCTTTTATATTTTTTGTGTTGTTTTGTGTTTTTACGAACAAAAACCGTATTTAAACTGTGTCTCTGCACTTATGGTTTGGTTGTGCTTTTTTGTTAACATTTTAACAAAACAAGACTAGAATATAGAATTTTTTCGTCTCCATCAGGTTTTTTAATAAAACAAAATTTTTGATAAAAATAAAAGGCGGTGTATTGTGGTACCACAGATTCTAGCATTTTAAGTCACGTAATTAAAAAAAAAAACATACATTGTGATCTGTAACCATGTTTCATATTATATATAAATCTAGGACCCGGATCTATTTCGACAGATCTGAGGCTAGGCTAGTCAGTGAGAAAGTTGCCTTGGCTTCATATTCGTCTCAAAAACTTCATTATTATGTCCGAGGCTGTGTGTAAATAAGTAATAAATCAAATCAACATATAGCAGTATAAAAAAGTAAATAATAAAAAAAAAAAGTTGGTATGTGCCAGTTTTAGTGATAAACGTATTGTTTAGATTGATGTATTTTAGCGTGTAGAATTAAAAAAATAAATAAAAATTAAAAAAAAAATGTATATTATTTCTATAGAAAGCCATATACATATATAAATTAGTTATGATTTCCAAAATCTTCGAGGGACCGTGTATGGGTGAAGGAATTATTCCATAGAAATGTATATGTAAATTGTGTATTGATTTATGTGGGATGTGACATGGTTGTATATGTGGTTTTTATTTTCCTGATTGTATTATAACTTTTAAATTTCAATATGACAATTATTTTATAATTGTGGTGGTTTTTTAATTATTCCAATTAACCACTTCAACAGTCCCATATCATGCCATAAAAAAAAAACTATACTAACAGTATGTAAATAAAAATAAAATTTAAAGCTTTTACACTAGATTAGATTTATTACGCGGCATCACATATTTTATTGTTTATATTGCTAAATAATAAATTAGAAAATTTGTTTTTTAAAAATAGTTTGATTTATTTTCTGATCTTATCAATCTGAATGACAAAAGCTTGTTCATCAAGAATTAATATTTATAATTTAATTATGTAAAATAACAGTAATAATTTTCTTTAGGTCCCAATATTGTTTATATATTTTTAAATATAAATTAATTATACAATTAAGTTTTTAATTAAAAAACTATTTATTTAAGAATAATTGTTCAAGTAAAGCCTAGAAAAACAGATATTTTCTCGTGAGCAAGCTTTTGAAAATGCCTAGATATATGTAAAATACGCACATAAATGTGTTTCTTTTACTTCTTTGTTTTATAATTTTTTTTTTTTTCAATATTACCTGCTTTCTGATAAATTTTCAATATCTAACTTTACATATATGCTTTCATTATTCCAATTTTTCTATGCTTATGTAAGAGAGTGTGATTCCGAGTTAACCAGTTTCATTCCATTTGCATGCTTTTGTGCATTTCGAATGGTTTCATAAAGTTTTATAAATAATAATTAGTATTTACATTTCAATTTCATTATTGAATTATTTAAAAGAAAATAATAATAATAATAATAAATAATTTTAAGGCTGTATAGCTCGTCCGAGCACACTTTTCATCTGCCTTTGAGCAAACGCATGTACAATAAAGGAACAAAAACACTAAAGAAACATTAATTTCTTATCAGTCATCATGTGCTTTAAGGAAATGATGATAAGTAATATTTTATAAACTATTTTATGTTTATGCCACATTTATTATAATATATGTGTCATGAGCTAAAAACTAGTGTGTTATAATGTTAAATTTATAAATATCCTTTATAATAATAAAAACATTATTATTTGTTATATATCTTATTATTCAAAACTAGTATGTTTTCTTTTATAGTAGTTAACAATTCTTCAGGAATGCAATAACCTCTTTTTATAAATTTCCATCCTCAATTACCCTATTAAATTTATTGTACAATTTAACGAATAATAATTTGGCAAAGTTACCGCATCATATTTTCAGCTATGTTTTTCATCCATGAAAAAAGTTGGCAAAAAGTGGGCCTTTGAAGATGATTTCCTTTGCCGTATTCGTTATAAAAACAAGACATTTAAAAGTAAGAAATGTATAAAGTGTACTTAGTTTTTGAAACAAAATATTATAAATAATTGCTTCTCTATACCAGGTTTCTAACAAATAAGCATTTCTTGATGTTAAAACAAATGTGGCCATTTTCTATATTATTATGTTAATATAAAAATTACAGTCAAGTACTAAACTTACTTTATTTATTCTTTTACAATTGTACTCCCACAATTCTATACTCTCACATGGTGGTTTTACTTTCTTAAAAGAAAGAGAGAATAACTAGATATCATTTCTATAAGCTTCATATATCTATTGAAGCTTTTAACTTTATAATAAAACGAACGAGGAAAAAACTTTTTAACCCTATGAAAAAACATTTAATTCATAGACTAAAGCGAGCTAAAATTCGTAGAACTTTGCTTCCGATTTGGTGTTTGCTGAATACAATAGCTGAACAACGAAAAACAATAAGACTCTGATGTCAGCGTCTAACCAGTCTTCCTGAATAACAAATATCTTAATAATAAAATCTCTGTAGCTTCCAAAACCAAAATTTTTTAGGAGAGTTTTAGTTACAAACCCTGAGATATTCGGGATCGCATAAGACCACTTCCGGAGTTATGAACTGACGTTTTCCCCAGGCTTTTGTTAGTTCGAGTTCTAGACCAATATCAGCAGTGTTGAAATGAAATCACAACTTCTTCGAACAACCTACTGTAATATGGGCGAAACGCCATACCAAATCAGGACGCAAACCCTTTGCGTTGGGGTTTTGCAGACAATGCCCAAAGAACCTTGAAAGTTCTTAGTTCTAGTTATATCGTAGGCGTACAACGGGATAGATAAATAAATTTATCAAACGCTAAAAAAGATATTGATTCTCAACTGTAGAAATTAATTCGGCTAAAATATTTATTTTTAAATTAGAAAATCAATTTTTCATTAATGTTGATTATGCTTTTAGGCCCTTCTTGTAATCGAAAGACATACTAAAGATTATATGACTATTTGCCAATTTCGATTCAAAAATTTTGTATAATAGGATTGATAGAACCAGCAAACAAGAAGTCATGTAGTGGACTTTAGATGGTGAGGTCAAAGTGGCCGTTGATTTGTACCATTCTGACATTGCATTCGGCAAACGCAAACATTTTGCGTTTAGACCACACAACAGACCATGGAATATTGGGCTGATTGGCAGTAAACGGAGCTATTTGTTCCAAAAAGTAGCAAAACCCTGCTAATAAAAATAAAATACTAAGATCTCCCAAATTAAAATAGAACTTTCAATTAATTTGAATTTGCAAAGGAATCAAGTGTGAATACATAACCAAACCTTTTTGTTGGCCTTTTTTGCATATCTCTAAAAGATTTATTTTTGAAAAATAATTGTTTTTATTTGTGCTAAAAGATGCAATCACGTTTTGATAAATGAAAATAATTTGAAGCTCGAAAATTAAGGATTTTATCTTAACAAAATTCTTAACTCTTTCCATTTTATTTTCTAATTTTTGAACTCTGCTTTCATATTAGATTAATGTCAACTGAAATTAGCTTTATTTATTCATATTTATGGATGATTTATACCTAAGACGGTTTATTAATTGAATTAACGTTTATTAAAACGTTAGTGTTTTATTTATAACTTGTTTTGTTTTAAATAGACCAGTGACTTTAATAAATAACTTATACACGAAGTAATTTGAAAAATATAATTATGTCCTAAAAACATTAAGTAAGAAGTCCCCATTTCTTTTGGACAGGTTTACAAGTCTTATGAAACATTTCTTCCATTTCTTTTCGGACTAAAAGAGTGCTCTTTAAGCGCCTGCATCCAGCTTTCTCTAAAAAGATTCCCATCATTTATTTTCTTTATCTTACATTTAGTACAAACAGGTATTTTTCCCTTACAACAGTTAAGGTGTGTCTCCTAAATATTTTCTATTTACGGTCTTTTCCTTCATCATTTATAGTCCCTTAATTAAAATATAAGCGCCAGTTAAAATTAGCTGGATTTAATATATTGGTCTTCTCTGCAGTGTCGAGCTAAGTTGTTAATGAGCGTACGCTTAGCATCTTTCACTGCTTATGCTTTTGGAGTCTCCTTTTAACTTTTTCGGACCAATATAAGATAGAGAAATCCTTTGAGATTGTTGAGGTTGGTTCCGCAGAGCTGGAAAGCATCAAAGATATTTCCGTGATAGCCTGCTTCTTTTGGTGGTCATCGACCGGTTTCGGGCGTTCGCCCATCATCAGAATGTTTTTGTCAAAACAGTGAGATAACATAGACTTGCACAGAGCAAATTCAGTTAAAACTCTGCGTTAACACACTTGTTTTGTAGTTATATCAAAGTGAATATTCTTACGAAGATATTTAATTGTAAACCTGCTAGAAAATTGTTAGAATATTATTTGATCGAAATACATTACTTTCTTTTTAGTGCATAAGAGTTGTGTAAAAATTAAAAAATGTAAAAGATTTCTTGAATTAGAAACAAAACCGTTGAATGACTTTAGACAAGAAGACAGGCAAGTCGAAGAAAAGGAACCACTTAGGGGAATACGAAATATATTCCTATTCTATTCCTATATACACATACGAAAGAAATACGTTAGAAGCCGTGAAGTGATGTGTTTGCTTGCCGGAAGTAAACATCTAAGTGAAGCCCAAAAAATAGTAGCTCAGGAACCTAGTAGTAACGATATATATATATCATTAATGATGTATATATATATAATACATTTTCAATAAAGATAAAAATAGATGATACATAGATCTTACATTAATTTCAGCAAATGCGATCGTATCATCGAAGAAATTAGTGAGAAGTTATCTCCTGGATTTGAAATAAGGAACCGCAGGTTGCTGCCTGGGAAATGAATTCATCAGAGAAGGGAGTAAGTAACTATGCATCAGAAGGGTTACATTAATGATGTCCTGAAGAGGTTTGGAATGGCTGACTCTAAACCAGGTTCCTCCCCAGGTTAACCAGGCCAGATGAGAATGTTGAAGAGGAGACATTACCATACCGAGGACTGATTGGGGCGCTGATGTACTTGGATACTGCAACCAGGCCAGACATTAGCTTCGGTTAGCAGTCTCAGCCAGTTTAATGACTGCTACAACAGAACGCACTGAACAGCGGTAAAACGTGTATTGAGATACCAGAAGGATACTACAAGCATAGGCTTGGTTTACCCTTCCTATTAGTAGCAGACCAGTCTTTTCCTAACGCAGACTGTTTGGTAGACAGACACTCCTAAACAGACCACATATTTATCCGGATGGCTGTCCTATATCATAGGACTCGAGAAAACAGAACACTGGCTCTATCTTCCAGAATTTAGGTCTTAAAGGACTTGCTGAAATCAAGATTTTCCACGGAGTATTGAAATTGCTGAAAATCCTATCTTCCATGGTAGAACAAAACATATTGAAGTTAGACAACACTTCATTCGAGAAGTGCTGAGTATAGGACATCTACCGACTGATGATATGTTGATGAAAGGTCTAGATGGACCAAAGCCTGCGAGATGAACATGATGATGAACAGACGAACATGATTGGACTTGACAAACCTCCTTCTCAAGTCTCCAAAGGAAGTGTTGAAACTATCCAGCAATGCGATTCGTAAGAAGTGAGCAAAAAAAAAAATCATATGAAATATATACATATATTAATTTGTCAATCATATAATAGAAATATAAAATATAATGAATTATGTGCAAAGTTACAAATATTAAAATACTCTATTTCATGTATGTTTAAATAAACGAATTTGATTAACTTTGTCTTTTATAGAATAAGTGAATAAACGAATAGTCAAAGTAAACGTTAATATATCAGTGATTCTTAACCTTTTTCATTTCATTCCCCCTTTTTAATAAAGTGCATTATTTAATTACCCTTTTTCATATAAATCGATATTGAAAATAGAACCTTCATTCTTTTTTTGGACACTCATGATGGTTTCAAAATTGGGTAAATAAAAAGCATAATAAATCAAAGAAAATAGTTAGTTAAATAATGGATTTTAAGATACAAACTAACGAACTAATAATGTAAGAAGGGGATAAACATACTCATTAGACTTAGATACTAAAAGGAATTGAATCAATCAACCAAATCAGGGAAAGTCACTCTCTATAATAATTCTCTGGCACTCTGTCTTCCCTTCAAATTCAAATCTGTTAGGTATGACGTTATGCAAAAGCTTTAGTAACAAACTGGATTAAGTAGTAGTAGAAGTGTTCGATGGTAAGGAACAAATCACTTCGAATTTGTACCAACAATAAAATCAGACATTAAATTAAAAACGTTATGTCTGTTTTTTCAGACAAGCTCAACGTCCAACTATCAATTTAAATGCCGTGGGCGGTGGTGAAAGCACATACTTTACTTTCAACATTTTTTAAACTAAGTTTTTGCACTTATATGCGGGATCTCTAAGTTACAAGTCAATGCTCACAACTCTACACAACAAACCCGTCTGTGATATGCAAAAATATTTTCATCAGCAATAATTCTGCAATATCTTAACTGTCTTTATAAAGATGGATTGTTGTAAAAACAATTTCCACACAGTTTTTTAATGTAATACTTCTAACAAAAAATTTATCTATTCCCTCAAAATTTTAAATTCTCTTCCGAAAAAAATCTGCATCCGTCGCTAATAAATGTTGAATTATCTATTCTCAATTTATTAGTGAGTTTGGGTCAGTTAAGGAATAAAATTATGCTTCTACTGCGTATAGGGGATATAAATTAAATTTTTTAATGAAGTTCCTCATAATATTGGTATTGAACTAAGCGCCCTTGATTGATTAAATTTTGTTACTAACTGCTGTCATTATCCGAACTCACATGCCCATATAAGGGTACGTGCATTAGAAACGACGATTGTTTAATCAGTAAAAAATATGTGATAATGAGTTAACCAGTTGTTCTTTTAATTTATCAGCACTGCAATTAATATAGAGGAAAAAGGCACCATGATCGAATACAGATTTACGAAGAAAAATATCCGCTTACACATTTCCGAGAAAATGACCTCCAACAAGATGACGTCACTATCATTAAGCAATTTCTTGCAATGTGCTAGTGGAGGTTCTGTATTTGTTAGTGGCAACTGTTTTCAAGTTATATTAAGAGCTCTAGTTAATTTGTGTAATTTTTCCCCTCTTTTCATTGTTTCTTTAATTAGAAGGGCGTATTTTTACGTAAGTATGTTTATTTCTTCTAGTGATATATTAAAAATCATCTGTTTTGTTTTTCATTACATTTGATTACATTTTCATTCACTGCGTTATCTACCTTCCACCACGAATTTCTGCGTCAAATTCTGATAATTGTTTTTTGCTATAAAACAAAAAAAAAACTACCTGCATTTTGATACATTTTTACTTTTAAGTACAAATTTACCCTGGAAGCCACTAATTGAAGTAAATAAATATTAAACATGTTAAAAGGATTAGATTTACTGTACCTCAATTTCCAAGAAAGAGGATCATTTTTATTTAATTAACATATTGTCTGTTATATAAATAAATAGTAATGACAGTTTGTTTGACCTTGGTCCTGGTATATTAAATAATTGCTTTTAGATATTTTACGATCGCATAGTTTATCCTCAAACATGTTTACTTTTCTTATATTGTAAAAGCAATAATAAGAGAATAAAGTGCTAAATTAATTAAATCCTTATTTAACTTAAAAGAATTTAAGTAAAACTATTATTTGTAATGATAATTATATCAACTTTGTAGTTCTTACAATTAAAAGCAGGTCACCAACTTTGAAAAGAATTCCCTAATTTTGGTATTTATCCAGATAAATCGATTGAAAATTAAAGATGTTTGTATATAAAAAAAAGTATAAGGCAATTTTCTTCCAGAGGGATGAATCAACAACCGCCACCTTACAATCCAGGGTTTGGGTTTGCACCAGGATATGGACCTCCACCCGCTGCACCACCAAGTTATGCGGAGGCAAGTGGAGGTGTACCACCCTCTAGCCCTTTTCAAGGACAACCAGGTATATATTTGGCTAATTATATTTACTTACTTTTGGCTAATTTATTAATATCCTTTCAGTATCTAATAATTGATTTTAAGCAAACCTAACCCTTGCTTAATTGGTCCAAGTTACAATGTTTAAGGTTTCATTCCGTGAATTCGATCAAAAGATTAAATACTCATATAGAGTTTCGCATTATTATTCATTTGAGTTATACTTTTATGTAATTCATTTAAGTTTTTATAATTTTTTTTTTAGATTCCCCTCAAATTTCGGTTCTTAAAAGTATTTCAACTCTTCCGCAGAATATTTAATATCGGTTGTAATTCGAAAAACAAGTAGTTTTACAATTATTTGGTTTGGCCATTTTAAACTTTATAGTAATAATTAAATTGTTGAAAGCATGGTTGGGTCCGCAATGCTGGATAGGTCGTAGCTTTGTTTTGTTTCTTCTGTCACTAGTGTGATGCCTGACAAAAACAGAAAGTTGAAGTCAATTCGCTGTTGTTATATCAGCCTTTAAACCTGAACATGGCTGAAAATCTGAAACAGGTCAGAAGCAACAAAACAATGCATGATACGATGGATAAAATCATAGATAATAATTAAATAATTATAATTTTCATTAACTTATTTGCATCTAGATCACAAAATATCATGGTTTCTTAATTGCTTTTAAGTTCACATCTAAATCACCTTGTATTATATCTTTTATAAATATAATTTATTAAGTTATCATTTTATTTCTGTTGCAGTGCACAAAAGTGCTCCCACGATTGTGACTACCGTGGTCCCTCTTGGGCCACACCCAACACATATGATATGCCCTCATTGTCATGTTGAAATAGAATCAACAACAAAGCGTGAACCTGGAATTGTCGCTTACATTTCTGGAATTATCATCTTTTTAATGGGGTACGTACAAAGTATCTGTGAAAAAATTGTAGTTCTGATCCTCATTCTGTTCAAATTCTTTTTCTTTTCTGATTTATTTTAATGGACGTTGAATACTGAATGGGTAAAACTGGATATTGTAAAACAAACTTTATCTTAGGTGTTCACAAAGCACGAGCTTCCATATTTTGATGTGAATGATACAGATTTTATCCTCTGCATGTGATGTATAGTTACTATTCAGAGTTGAAAGAATCTCATAAGAAAATTTGTGTTAGGTTAATGCTTGAATAGCGCCTTCTGAACTCTGATGTTACTAGAGAACAACCTATATAACTTTTTCATGCCCGAACTATGTAAAGTAATAGAATGCAACATGAAAAGTGTGGTATTAATAAAATTAGTAGCAGTGAAAAATATCGTATTCAGTGAACCATCACTTCGAAATTTTAAACACCCAGAAGTCAAACTATTAATTCTATCAAACAAAATTAGAGTAAACTGGATATTTGTGTACGTTGTTTATTAAGCTTTTTAAATAACACTACTTTGGAATTATAACTTGAAAAATTTATTTAAGCTAGTCTCTTGGACTGAAAATTTCATTTTTAACTAGCCTCCTAAACATTAAAATTTTGCATTAAGATTAAAAAGCACAGCCTTACAATATATTTCCTTTTTTTTAAGTATTACTACTACTTATATTAAAATTTGTTATTTTTATCTAGATGTTGGTGTGGTTGCTGTCTCATTCCTTGTTGCATAGATAGCTGCGTTGATGTTCATCATGATTGCCCCAATTGTGGAGCTTATCTTGGAAGATTCAGGCGTTAATCAAAGTTAACTTTTGCCTCAATATCTTTAACTTCCATATTTCCCTGTAGTTTGTAATTGCACTTTATTTATAAAATATTATATTTAATTGTTGTCATAACTAACAATGGTGAATTTTTAATGAATTTGGATATTATTGTAAAAGTTCATGGGTATTATCAAAATAGAACTCCTTAAGAGATATAAGTGAGAAAAGAATCTCCTATATTTGATAAGAATGTATATTATTAGATTTCCGTTTGCTTTTGTTTTCATGAAGTATAGTCTTTATACTTTTCTAAGATAGTTATATCAGTTATAATGGACCTCTTTCATCTTTTTAATACTTCATTTTCTGAAAGATAATTTTTTGGAGAGTTTATCCATCGTAGCATGCATATTTTTGATGTTCCTGACGGTTTCGGATTTTCATCCATCGTCAGAGTAAAATTATCAAGTTCTTCTTGTAGAGTTGACTTCATCTTCATGTTTCTGGTACGCACTTAATTGATTGTATGGGGGAGGTTATAAAGTTATCAAAAATATGCATGCTGCGACGGATAAAATCCCAGATGTTATCTAGCATTTCGGATCCAGCCACATATTTGATACATTTTTCTTTCAAAAATACTTTATCGCAAATATTTGTTGAAAAAGTTGTTTGATAATTAACACAAAATCACAGTAATCTCATTAGAATACATTTAATTTTCAGAGATATATTTATATTTTCAGTTAAGTTTCTATTATGTTATCCTTTACTGCTTTTTGAAATACTAATTGTGTCCTAAACAATCATCAAAGTGCATTTACGCAGTTCTTAACAAGTAAAAGACTTTTTTTTACATAGAATTATTATTAGACTTCATATCCAGTTTTGTACAAAAAGAAAATGACCAAAAAAAATTCAAGTAAATAGTGCCTTTGTAACTTTATTATGCTTATCATTGCAATGCTATGATATCAAAGGTTATTTGTAATTTTTAGTTTTTTCCCAAAAAATTGTTTTGTTAAAAAATCAAATATATCGTATATTTTCTTATATTTAACGCCCTAATTAATTTGCACATATGTGCAGTAATACGTATATATAATTTAAAACAAAATAATTTAAAAGAAATTATATCTTTAAATAATTTATGTGAAAGCACTTCACACTAAATAACATAATATAATTTATTTATATATAAATTCATATATACATATATATATGCCTTTATTAGCCAAAATTAAAAGTTAGCCTATAATACAATTGTGTTATTATCCTGCCTTTCTCTAGCCTGATAGCTCTAAATGTATGTTATTATCCTTGTATATTTGTGCACGAGGGAAGTGAACTGTTCTGGTTATGATATTATTAAGGGAAAAGAGATGGAAAGCAAGAAAATTCTTGAGACTGATTAGAGGGGATTTTTTTATGTGCAATTTGACGATAATGAACATAAACAAAATTGGGATGAGATATCTATACAACTTAGTCTTACTGCAATCTCATTTGACATATGTCAATCTATAGTTGTATGTTTTACCAAACGATTAGATGCCCTTAAATTTAGAACATTTATACAGAATAATGGTACGTGTACATTGCAGACTTTTTCTTAGATTTAGTCTCGCAAAGCTGTGTGAGATCTTAATTACAAGCGGACACTGCGTTGAGAGCAGCCTAGCAAAATTTAATCTTAAGATCTCGGTGGAGAAAAATAAGTCTAGCTATAGCGTAATGGACACACCGTCTACAGATTACTGTCAGAGACTTCTGAATCTATTTGATCGGCTAAATAGAGGAATAATGTATTCTGCGGAGAGTGGCTTTTTTGCAATTGCGCATAGATAGGCATCATGTCTCAAAAAATGAAATGGGATACAGGTACAACTTTAAAATTAATCGATATGTTTGAAATGTATCGCGAGCTGTGGAATGTGACGTTAAAAGAATACAGAAGCAGGACTTAAAAGGAAAATTAACAAAAGAAATCGCTGATGCTATCGGTACTTCTGAGACTGGAATTGGAAGGAAATGGCACAGTTTAAGGTGCCAATACAATTCTGAATTCGAAAAATAAAAAAAGAGTGGTCAAGGAGCGAATGTAAAAAATATGGATAAGCAAATGGGAATTTTTCATTGCGATGCAAAGTATGTATGGTATACAGGAAGGCACAGAAAGTTGTTCAACTCTTGAAGATGACGTAACTGTCGAATAAAACACTTCTATTTATTTATCATGTTACTACAATAACGTTCAACATAATTCAATGCAAATTCTGCATATTAGCCCTTTCTTTTCAAGATTTCAGAGTAAATATTGTTATATTGCCTCGGAATTTCCCCATGTTGTGATACAAAGTAATTTTTAAATTGTTCAAGCATATTTTTTTTGCAGTTTTTGCGTGATTTTTATTCATATATGTAATTTTCAAAGAGGACAAAGTTGCATTCTGGGTGTCCCTCATTTTTCCAACTACAATGAATATGGGAGCCATCAATTTCCGAATCAAACGTACCTAATGGTGCATATAAATTTGCCGAACTTGGTTTTTGATAGCAAATAGTTATGTAAAGCACATACTGCGAGTACAATTTACTTAAAATGGATATGATGAGGGAGATAAATTGGTTTGGTTTAGATTAATCAAACTAGAAATATCTGAACACTGGATAATGTTATTAGTGACACTGACTGCCTGGACTTTACACTAAAATGACAGTGAAGTAAAGACTAAGGAAGATGACACATTGTGACTGCCGAGTGAACTCTGCTATAAGACTCGTATATCCCTAAATGCCCCGTGGCCGTGTTTAAACAGTTTCTCCCACTGTAGTATGCCTAAGTTAGAGGTGGTCCTGTTATTTTTGACTCTCTTTCTCTTTGCTTTGGATCCCTCTCTTCGAATCCTATTACAAATTGATTTTACTTTTTCTGGAGGAAGTTCAATTGGTTTCCATAGCTCGGGACAACCACCTTGTTGGAACCACATTCTTGTTCTGACATTTAATGGCAGGCACAACCTCCAGCAATTGTTGTAACTCTTAGCGAATAAAATTAGCGTATTCTTGCCCATTTAAGGTACCTGTGGAAAGTATGGGCCAATAGTTTTGTCTCCAACCATTCCGCACCAAACATTAACAGATAGTATCTGCAGGATCGGGAGACAGGGCCTGGTAAGCTGGCCTTCCAGATCGCTAGATTTAACCCCTCTTGATTTCTTTCTTTGGGGATATCTCAAAGAAAAAATTTATGCCAAGGAACCAACAACTCCAGAGGCCCTTAAAGAAGACTGCTTAGCAATTCTGCCAGACATGATACGATTAGCAACTTCATATGTTGGGCAGCGCAATTGTGCGTTTAAGCCGAGGAAGTCAGTTTGAATAAATATGAAATATTTTTCTATCGATATTTGTAAATAAACTGGAAAGTTGTTTTGTTTTAACGATGTTTTACCTGATTTTTAAGTCTCTTATGATTTTTAAATCTCTTTTAAGTTTTATCAGAATTTGAACTCTCTCATTTATTAGAAATTAATAAGAAAATCTACTTTTTAATTTTAGTTTACGAAATAGAAAAATAGGGGAAAAAAAGACGAAAATTGAATCTTTATGGTTGAATATCCATACAGTTTGAAATATTGAAGTGAAATTAACGGCGTCTCCGATAAAGAGATTAATGGAAGCCAGAAAATAAAGTAGATTAGATATAGTATTTTATAATTAACAGCAGAATGTATATTTATATAGATAATTTTTCTAAAAAAAAAAATAATACCAAACGACATAAATAATTAGTAAATTGCTTTGCATAGCTTAGATTACAAAACTTTAAAATTACAGCATTTTTTAGAATAGGTACATTATTGTTTCGTTATTTTTAACAAGGCATAGATATTTGTTTATTATTTGAATAATGCATGTGGTTTTCTTAGCTGCATTTGTTTGGAGATGAGTGGTTGTTTATTTACATCAGCTTCCTTAAACCTTTTGCATTAAGCGTTCCTGTCCAGCCCATTCTTCCTCCTCTTTCCTCAGATAATTTAAAAAGGAACCCTGGTTTGATTACCAATGCCACCATGCAAGGAAAACATTCTTTAGGTTGTTGAATTTATTCCGTAAAAGTAGTTCCAAGTTCGGCGCTTGATGCTTATTTTGAAGTTATTAGAGAATATAAACTGCTCTGCACAAATCTCAAGGAAGAATACTATCAGTCCCTCTGTGATAGATTGGCTGTTGCCTCTGACTCTAAGCAATTCTAGTTAATCGTTTTCAGCGAAATTTTTTCTGTGACAATAGTATATCTGTGAACAAATGGGTCTCTCACTTTAAAACTTTATTAACCCCTCCTTGTTCTCCTTCCCTTTATACGCAGCTCCCTTCTGCACTTCTTCAATACTGGATGTTGCTTTTCCTCTTGTTGAGTCTTCAGTCTGGTACAGTTTACAGATTTGCTTCCTTCCAGCTTTATTGACAGATTATTATCCTTTTTAAATTATATATACGAATCTGAGGCTTTATCTCATTCTTTCGGCTATTCTCTAATTTTTCCATTGTTTAAAAATGGTGATGATAACGAAGTCAGTAATTATAGGGGCATCTCCTGCCTTAATGCTCTGGCCAAGATCTTCACTGCTCTGTTACTTCATCGCTCGGGACAATTTGTTAAGGCAACGACCTGCTAAGTGAATTTCAGGCCGGTTTTCGGCGCAGTTACTCCGCTATTAATAACATTTTTGTATTGGAAAATTTAATTCATTACAAGAATCGAGAGAAAGTAAAAAAATTTACTGGTTTTTTAACGATTTAAAATCGGTATTCGACACCGTAGACCCGGTAAAATCAGTATTCTCTTAACAGCGCCCGCTCTAGCGGTTACGTCGCCCCGGACAAATAGACAAATTGCCGCCCCTTAAGAATATATACACTGCCGATCAGAAGTTTGGGATCAGTTAAAAAATTGGTCCTTGAACTACTTCACTATAGTCGATCACGTCTAATTGAAATTCTTAAAGTTGCTTTTAAATCTGCCACAAGTCCCCAATAGTTTCGTTCGCTGCAAGTGAAAACCAATATTTTTAATAAATCTATAAGATTCTGGCTGAAGACTTTATCGATGTAAAGTAGCTTACCTCTGAAGATATGCTATAGAAGATTTGTGAAGCTTTTGCATGGTTCTGACATTCCTTTTAACTGGGTGGCTCTTGTGAGAGAAATGCTTTATTCTATAGGAGCGCAGGACATCTGGGAGGCGCAGCATGCGGTCGTGGTCTCTAATAACTTAAAAAATCTTTCTCTAAACTGACATCAATGAAGTACTCAACTCTTCATATAACATCCACTATAGATTGATATGTCCCTTGGCTAATGGTAGTTCATATGTAAATATTAGGTGCAATATCATTAAAACCAGATTGATAGCTCAAATTAGAGTAGCGTGATCGTCACCCCAGGATTTTTTATAATGGAATAGCCATTTATTTGATCCTAAAAGAGTTGCTTTACTTGTGCGGAGGGCAAAAATGATAATATTATGCACTTTATTTTGGAATGCCCTTATTATAAATGTTTGAGAAGGAGGTTGTTAAATAGGTATTTACCTTCACACAGTTCTTATGTTTTTGCTAACTTACTAGATATAGAAAATAAAGAAAAGTTAAACCATTATTTTATTTTATCTCTGAGGCTTTGGAGGAAAGATATACATAGGTTTGTAAAGGTATTATTTAATACCTACGAGGCGATCCCTCAAACTCCTTCCCTAGAATAATTTGTATATTAAAGTCTATTAAATCATTTTAATAGATTAAGCTGTAATGTTTCTTCTTGTAATGTTTGTATGTTTTGTCCAGCTAGATAGTATTTTGTTAGAAAATGTCACATGTCTCATCTCGTTTGTACATAAAACAAGAGAATGTACTGTTATTTAGTTTGAAAAGGTAACAAATGCTGGTCATGTTACTTTTTCGAGCTAAACCTTTCTTGGCAGCATTGGCTTTACTATTAGCAACGATTGGCCGATTGTCAATTAACATTACGTCTTAGTTGTTCAATGCAACATACGTCTTAGTTTATTCAAGCTTAGTTATGTCGTCTAGTAGTGAGAGTGATGAAATAACGCCGAAAAGGAGAAAAGGTATTGTAAATGAAGACAAGTACAACCAAACGAAATGCTAATGTGAAAGGATTAGCTCATATAAATCATGTTGGAAAGGAAGTTCCTCAGAAGCAAACGGGCGCGGATTGTGGGTATATAATATATCCTAACTAAGTTTTTCGTAGAAGTAAGCATAAAAGATACTTCTTTAGAACTTTTCATTATTACTTTCAGGTGTAAGAAGAAGTGTTCCCAAATGTTTCTTCTGGAATTCATTTCCTACATTAACCAACTTTCAAATAAAAATGAGCAGGATCTATATCTACAAGGACTTATAGATTCGAAACCTGTACAAAACATTAGAAACCGCAAGGCACCCGAAGAATCAAGTAAACATAAATGTTACTCTTGTAAATGTTATGTAATTTGTGATGGGGAGAGGAAGGAAGTGTGCAAGAAAGATTTCCATAAGCTTGCGTGGAATAACAATAAAAAGAGTTTACTGATTATCCAAACTAAAGTCTGAGAACAAACTCCCTCGTGATTTAAGAGGAACAGCAGCATCGTCTAGGCACAATACTATTGATGCAGAATACTTGCAAAGAATTCATGAGTTTGTTGAATCCCTACCTACAAAAGATGCCCATTACTCAAACAATATTCAGAAAAAATACATATCTTCTTCACTAAGTATTAAAATTATTCATGAAATGTTTCTGCAGGAGAATCCAGATATCACTGACAAAATCATAAAGTACAACTTCTTCTACTCCTATTTAAAAGAATTTCGATCTTTCATTTGGCAAACCTCAAGTGGACGTTTGTTCATTCTGTGAAAACTTAAAAACAAAGATATCCGATCCACATTTGAATGAAAATGCGAAAAGGGCTGCTGTAGCTGAGCTTCTCATTCATAAGAGAAAAGCAAAAAAATACTACAGAAAAGTAAAGGAAATAAAGAGATTGTGCCAAGAGAGAGAGAATGTAATGGCAATAACATTCAACTTCATGCAGAGTCTGCCCCTTCCTCAACTACCTGTGCAGGAGATATTTTATTACAGACAGCTTTGGATTTATGAATTTTGTATTCATGACCTGAAGAACAATAAAGCATTTTTCTACTCATATCAAGAAGGAGAGGCATTGAAGGGTCCGAATGAAGTATGCACATTTCTGCTCGATTTTATTGAAGAGCATGTGCCGCTATCAGTTACTGAGTTGTTTCTTTCCTCAGATGGATGCCCCGGTCAGAATAAGAACTATACTGTAGTGCGATTTCTCTTAACACTGGCATCAAGTGGCAGGTTTCAAAGCATTATAAGGGAAACCTGATATAAACTTTCCGATAAGGGACACTCGTTTAATGAGTGTGACAGAAATTTTGGAACTGTAAAAAGAAAACTTCGGAGGCATGATAGAATATACTGTCATGAAGAATATATCTCTCTCATTGAGGATTCTTAAAAAATTGCAAAATTTAGTGTCCACAGAGTTGATGGTAAGAAAGTAGTAGACTTCAAAAAGTGGTGGCCAAAACACTATAAGAAGCACGTTCTGTCAATGAGGTGCTATGGCAATAAGGTTCCCTTTGACCTAAAAGTTTCCTTTCAAGTCAGCGATTTCTAAGGAAACTTTTGAGATCAGGTATTCTAAGGAAAGTCCTGGCAAAGTAACTGCACTCACATTCTCATTGATGGACTGGTGCGAGTGCTTTTCATTATCCAAAGTACAAGGTAGGAGTGTGAACTTGCCCAATTGTGTTTCATTTCCTGCATATTCCTGCAAAGTGTCCATAAATCATAAGAAAATTGAAGACTTGAAGGAACTATTGAAGTATATTCCAGTCAAAAAAAAGGAATACTGGTCCGAGATAGTCACTTGGCCTACCTCAGAGCAAGCCGAGCTTGCAGAAGAAGATTTTTAATTCTGTGATGTGTTCAAAATTTTAAATTTTTAGTTTTTACATGGATAGTACTCACTAAGCTTCACATACAGCAAGATAGTTGTTATATTATCTAAGACAAAGTCAGCAAGATAGTTGTTATATTATGTGCTCACGGTTATTTATTGTGTTTGTAAGGCTATGAATACATTTGCTGCATTTTTTGTGTGTAACTAACATGCATTTATTTCGAAAAGGTAAACATGTACAAAATGTTTAGTTAAATATTCTATTAGTATAGAATATATCAAGCAATTCAGGAATCATTGCATTCTGTATACAATATACACATTATAACACTGATAGTTGTAAGAGTGTTGAAACTTTCATATTTATGGCGAAAATAACTTTTTTCTCCTTCCTGTAAATTTTAATTTCTGTACATGTTACCTTTTCAAAACAAGTGATTCAATTAATACATTCATTTATTTCTAGTTTAAAAATGAAGTGTACGCTTTTTTTTTTCTCAATTACAACGTACAACTAAGTAATTTTTTCAGTTTTTGTGATTTTCTCCATAAAAACACCGACGAATTTTATTAAATTTGGTATACTAACTATGAATCGATTACAGTTTTGAATTCTGGAGTAAGAAAAACTTGTGTGAGTGTTTCACACCAGATTTTTGTTTTCTAATTAATAAAGTAACTAATTAAAATTAGTATATTTGTAGTTATTAACATGGCCACCAGATTACAACACCTACTGAGAAATCAATTTTTTTATGGTTATATAGTTTGTCACTAGGTGTCGCTACTTTCCATTACGCTAACCAATTCCCGTCCCTTCCTAAAGACGCAGCATTTGAAAATTTTTATATCACAGGATGGCGCTGTGATCGGGTGGCGAATTTTGGAACTACAATTCTGTATATGTAGAAGCTTTTGCATTCTTGCGGTAATTATTTGAACTACTACAAATTCTAGATTAAGTAAGTGCTGTTACCTGGCGATTAATTAAGAAACGTTAATTTTATTCGTTTTTAACTATTTTTCTTGAGAGAGAGAAATACTTCAGTGAAGCAAGGCTGTCCTTGTTGAATTCTTATCACTTTTATTTGCCACATATTTCTGAAGGAAGGATAGCAATATGCTTTTCTCTGAAGTATCACTAAAATTACTGATTAGCAATAATGCTTTTCTCTAAAGTACCACTAAAATAACTGATGACTGATGAAGTCCCGAAAATAAATCTTTTGAGTCAAACAAATAATGCGAAAAATAAAATTCAAATAAAGGTTGTGTAAGAAAAAAATTATGCTCATAATCAAAATGATGCTCTGTTGACAAAGTCTGCATTTTCCCTCATAGTCTAGATTTAACATCCCTAAATTTGTTTAGTCTACTGCCGCAATTTAGGAAAAAGAAATCTGGTATAAAATAATCACCCTTCATTCCTTTATTGTATAATTCATTTGCAAATAAACGGTTAGTGGGCATGTATTACAGATAAATAAAGGAGGTGAGGATTATACTATTTACCTAAATAAGATTGCCTTATATGATAGCAAGCTCACTATCAGTCCAGTAGCAATGCTTGTGACGGCAATTTGCAGGACAATTTAAGTCTCGGGATAGAACACCCTTCACAATTATGTGAAGAATATTTTAAATCGGTATTAAATATAATAAATACATGTAACTTAATAAGAGAGAAAATAAGTTAATTAATTTTAGAATCACAATTAGCCCCTTTAACAAATAATTGAATAATTAATAAAAGATATAAAAAAAGATAGAGCTAAGGAAAAAGTATAAAATACCTCTTTTTTCTAACTGCTTTAAGAATGTAATTTGTTGTAAATGAAGTTTATACTAAAAAATTGGGACTCTTTTAAAACAAACAAACAAAATTCAAATTTTACATTTTAGTTGAAATAAAAATATAGTTGAAAACGAATAAAATTAACTTTCTGAATTCGCCGCCAGGTAACAGCACTTACTTAACCTAGAATTTGTAGTAGTTCAAATAATTGCCGCTGGAAAGCATAAGCTTCTAGATATACAGAATTGTAGTTCCAAAATTTGCCACCCGATCACAGCGCCATCCTGTGATGTAAACAATTTTTCTATAGTTTAAAATGCGTCTTGGCGAAGTGATGGGACTCCCAAAAAAAAATCTTCAGCACTAGCGCCACCTAGTGACAAACTATATAACCATAAATAAAATTGATTTCTTAGTAGGTGTTGTAATCTGGTGGCCATGTTTATAACTACAAATATACTAATTTCAATTAATTACTTTATTAATTAGAAAACAGAAAATCTGGTGTGAAACACTCACACAAGTTTCTCTTACTCCAGTTTTCAAAACTGTAATCGATTCATAGTTTGTATACCAAATTTAATAAAATGCGTCGGTGTTTTTATGGAGAAAATCACAAAAACTGAAAAAATTACTTAGATGTACATTGTAATTAAGGGGAAAAAAGCGTACATTTCATTTTTAAACTAGATAAATGAATATATTAATTTATAATATTAATATATATTAATAAAATTCAAATTTTATTTATCTTTTTTCTACATTATATTTCTTGCGCAAGCTATTAAGATATAATTCTTGGCATATTATTTGCCAAGATATTTTTCTGGAATAATGCTTGCATGATATCTTTGCCTCCTTTCTTTTTCATGAGAGGGTTCAGATTTTTTACATTTGTTTTACAGCTAGAAAGCTATAGAGGGCTGCGAATGTTAATATTATCTTATGTAATAACGTAGATACAATGTTAAAATGAGAAATTTAAGACTATTGAAGGATAGATTCAAATAGCAATCCATCCTATATAATCATTATTTTTATAAACTTTTATATGTAACTACCAACATACAGTTCAAGAACTTTTATCTAAATCTTGTCAATAAAATTTACGGGCTAATTTCATTTGTTGGTATTTGATTGAATATTGTATTTGATATATTTCTGAAAGCAGCTTCAAAATCTCTTGAAATGGCTGGTCCAATTGCTTGAAACATTTCTTGAGAAATTTCATTCAATATTTATTTATTTATTGCCTAAAGAAATTATACATTTTCTATAGCAAGAGATTGACCTCTGCTGAAAGCTGAACAAAAAATACGAACGTCACAAGAAGAAACATTACAGCTTAATCTTCAAAGTTATAAAATAATATTAAATACTTGATTAATAAAGTAGATAGTAACAATGATTTAAATAGACATTATTCATTTATACAAATTATTTTAGGAAAGGAGTTTGAGGGATCTCCTCGTAGGTATTAAATAAAACCAATGTACATCTTTCCTCCAAAGCCTCAGAGATAAAATGAAATAAGTGGTTTAAGTTTTCTTTATTTTCTATATCTAGTAAGTTAGCAAAAACATAAGAACTGTGTGAAGGTAAATACTGTTTAACAACCTCCTTCTCAAACATTTATAATAAGGGCATTCCAAAATAAACAGCACAATATTATCAGTTTTGCCCTCCGCACAAGTAAAGGAACTCTTTTAGGATCAAATAAATGGGCTATTCCATTATAAAAAATCCTGGGGTGACGATCACGCTATTCTAATTTGAGCTATCAATCTGGTTTTAATGGTATTGCACCTAATATTTACATATGAACTACCATTAGCCAAGGGACATATCAAGCTATAGTGGATGTTATATGAAGAGTTGAGTACTTCATTGATGTCAATTTAGAGAAAGATTTTTTAAGTTATTAGAGACCACGACCGCTTGCTGCGCCTCCCAGATGTCCTGCGCTCCTATAGAATAAAGCATTCTCTCACAAGAGCCACCCAGTTAAAAGGAATGTCAGAACCGTGCAAAAGCTTCACAAGTCTTCTATAGCATTTCTTCGAGGTGAGCTGCTTTACATCGATAAAATCTTCAGCCAGAATCTTATAGATTTATTAAAAATATTGGTTTTCACTTGCAGCGAACGAAACTATTGGGGACTTGTGGCAGATTTAAAAGCAACTTTAAGAATTTCAATTAGACGTGATCGACTATAGTGAAGTAGTTCAAGGACCAATTTTTTAACTGATCCCAAACTTCTGATCGGCAGTGTATATATTCTTAAGGGGCGGCAATTTGTCTATTTGTCCGGGGCGACATAACCGCTAGAGCAGGCGCTGATGTTTGTTCAAACAACTTCAAGCATCGTCCTTTACAAATTCTGCGATACTTTTTCACTAGTAAGGTAAATATTTTTAGCTTTAAGACATAAACAATATAAATATGCTACGCACTATAAATTTTTAACGAACGAAAAAATCGATTAGTGAAATTTGAGTATTTAACACAAAAATATTTTTCCCACACTTACAGCCAAAATGGCGCCCCGGACAAATGTCCGGGTTGCCTGCCCCTAGAGCGGGCCATGCTCTTAATGATCGAGATAAATGGAGCGTACAACTCTCGAACTTACTTAATAAAATTAGATTCGTTCGCCTAGAAGGGTCATTTTGTCGTGCAAGGAACTCTGATCGCTTGTGTTTGTATACAACTTTAATTACTCACCATAAGTAATTTGAAACATCGTCCCTATTTAATAACCTTAATCTCGTAGAAATATGTAGGTTGTTGAACCTAAGAGCAGAACTGTTATACCTCCAATTATATACCCCTTGGATGGAGAAAGATTCAGAACGAGAGATGGGTCCTCTTTGTAATTGCCAAGTAAGAGAGGATTTGTTTCATTTCTTGGCAGATTGTCCTGTATTACTTGAAGTGCGGCTCTTCCATTTCGGCAAATGTTCACTTCCCGGAGGAGAAATTATTGTTTACCTATCCAGACAACTGCCTTGTCATCCTTTAATTGCTTATGCTCGCCACGCTTGGACAATTAGGCACTATAGGATCTCAGATTCTGTTGTTAATTTTTCAGCTTTTCTATTCTTTTTATACAACTAAATTTGATTTATTTAACCAATAGATGTGTCAACACTTTTATTTAATTTCCTTCTTATTCAGATCTGTCCTTAGATTTATTGTAATTTTCGCTTTGTATTTCATCTTTTTCTTTTTTTCATTTTTTGATTTTCTATTAATGGCTGTAAAAACTCTGGCAGCTGGCTCTTTGCCATGCTTTTGATTCAAGTATTTTATCATTTATTTGTATTATTTTTAAAATAAACTACTTATAATAATAAAAAGAGAGAAATCAATTTGTTATTAGGGCAGTAGGAAAGCAGAAATGTATTCGATAAAATATCGATGTGGTGTGATAGGCGAGGTAAGTGGAATGAAAGGTAGCAGTGAGGGAGGGGTGTTAGCCATGTTGGACCCATCATAACACACTGATACTGATTTCTGTATCTTTAAAGATTACTGACCGAATAGGTTATAAGTAAGTTAGCTGGTCAACTGCATAAACGTGTCAGGTAGAACAGAAGTAAATCTGTCCGTGTCTGGTGTTGGCATTTGTTATATCATTGCGATTGTAGAATATATTATTGATTTTTTCTTAAAAAACCTAAATGAATTTCTAAGCTGTGAGTTTAACTATTTTTTAATCCTATAAATAAAAGCAAACAGTTTAAAATTTGTAATTTAAAGTACCTTATGGTTGCATGTTTAAATAAAGACATTTACTATTTATAATCTAGTTCTAATATTGGCTATTGCCTCAAAGTTTATCATGCTTTAATGTTATAACGTAAATCTTTATTTCAGAATTGATACTTGATTTCTACATTCATTTTTCGTGCAATGATAGAAAATATTCAGTAGTGCGATGGGTGGAATACAGGAGTTTTTCCCTATCATACCTGATCAAAACTTTAATAAAAACCATTAATCACTTCATTATAACAGAATACTGAATTAAAAGTAAAGGTAAATTTTTACAGCTATTTTATTTAGGCTCAGGATCACTTTCAGCTTAAAGAGCGTTTGATGTTCTAGTGTTTAAAAGATTTTCTTAATCACTGCTTTATTGAAATAGATTTAGTTTGATTTGATATTAATTCTGATACCTTTGGGGATGCAGATTCCATAAGATGGCACATTCCAGAGGGAACGATAATTATTGGACTCGTAGGAAAGACCGGAATTCAAATAACTTCGACAAAAATGCAAATAGGAAAGAAAGTAAACGGGGTTCAGGAGATGCGATATTTCGAGAAACACAAATGAAAATGCAAAAATCGATTCAAAAACATTTGGAAAACGAATATGAGTCTTCATCAGATGAAGAAGAGCTTGAAACAGATAATATTATGGGTAAAAAAATTACTAATTCTGTTTTTTTTTCTGAAAATAATGTGTTGCATGTTCGTCAGATTGTACATTTTTTGTTTGGTACTCTTGAACGATGACAAACATATGATTATCGTTACTATAGAAGCAAAGTGCCTTCATTGGAATAAAAAGTTTAATATAATTACTATGTTTGAAAGTATGAAGGGACCTCCCTCCTGAAGATTAGCAAACATTCATGGTGTGAGGAAATATCCAAAAATTGCCTGCTCTGATGGAAGGATATACATTGCTTGGCATTACGATCTAGGCACTTTTCAATACTTCCTATATATTTTTAGGGTCTCTTCTTAAAAATTATTCATTATTTGGAGGAACAAATGAAGATTTAGGGCGTACTCAGAACTTTTTAGAAAATGCTTTCCAATCAGGAGCTGCCGTTTGCCTTATTTGCATAGGATCAGTTAAACGCATTGAATCGGTAAATATTCAGTTTTATTTACACTTACTAATGTATTCTTAGTAATTATATTAGCTAATGGTTAACTTAAATTTTCTTAGATTTGGAGTTGTGAATCTTGTTATGGATACTTTCATTTGCTTTGCATCCAACGTTGGGCTAAAGACAGTATTGCTCACCAGAAGTTGTTAGCAGAAGATACTCACTTGAAGAAAGGTTTTACTTTTAATTGGCAATGGTAAGTGTAAGCCTAATTCTCGGTAGATATGTAGAGAGAACATTTATAAAACCAAAACCACTATGATCTAGAAGGTCCTATGAGTATTACAATCAGAGGGAGGATTTCGGTATGTTTCTTCTTTTGGAGGGATGCCAAGACCTTCAAACCCACTTCATGGTAATAAGTAAGTGGTATTCCATTATCACAAAAATTGAATATTCTGAATGTTTTATAGGTATGGGAGGAAATAATTGTGACTTTAACCTTACTCCGTTAAATTTTAAATTTACTCTTCAATACAGTATGGAACTAATAATACCACTTACTTTAAGTTTGATGCATTTGTATCCAAGATTCAGAATATAATATTTTAATTCTGCCTCAGTGTTTAGAAATAATGAAGTGTAAGAAATAATATATATAACTAGAAAGCAAACATGGGCTTAGGTACATATTATTTCAGATTAGAAATAAACTCCTTTTTGAAGAAATAAATTTTACAGCTTAGAAGTTAGCCAATTATCTAGCCATAGTTATCCTTACCCAGTTAATGAAGAATGTTATTAGGATATAGGTATTACAAATAATATTAAAATTTACAGAAATTGATAATATAGTTATTTCTTTTTATAGCCCAAAATGTCGCAAAGATTATGAAGCAGATAGCATTCCTGATCGATATCAGTGTTTCTGTGGTAGTAAATTGGATCCTGAATTTCATCCATGGTTCATACCCCATTCTTGCGGAGATACATGCAACAAACCTTTAGTGCCAAAATGTGGGCACAATTGCCTGCTTCTTTGCCATCCTGGTAAGACTTTCTGATTTTAAATTAAATCCAGTCATATTATACGGATATCTCCGTGAAGGTGACCGTCTCTATAATTTCCTCAATTTTGAGAATTTATTAAATGGTTTATCCTATAAATTTCATTGAATGACACGTTTATTGAGGCTTTTGTGTGCTTTGTATTACGAAAGTTTCAAAATAAAACTTCGCTGATCATATTTTTTTCTCACATCGAACCTCTCGATTTTAAACTACATTTTAAATCCACTGATCAATGTATGTAAAGCTAACAATTCCATTTACTTTAAGTTTGATGCTCTGGTTCCTAACATTCAGAAAATAATATTTAACTCTGCCGCAGTGTCAGGAAATAATGAGGAGTAAGAAATACGTCTTACTCCAAAGCAAATATGGACTTACATGTTGTTTCAAAATAAAATGAACTTTTCTTTTTTGAATAAAAAAAATTGTAACAAAATCTTTATTTTACTAGGAGAATCGCTGCAAATAAATCTTAAATAAAATCTTATTTTACAGCGATGATAATACCTACTTAAGGATGTCACGGATTCCCGAAAAGATGCTTGATCATTAAGTCAAGATTTCACTACCATGACATGACATTTCATAGAAATCATGTTATGTTTTAACGTATCTTAATATTATGTAGGTGATAGAACCGTACAGTGCATTGAATATTACTTCAACTTAACAGTTTTATGATCTTTCAAACTTCAGCGGCATGCACAACATAAAAGTCTTTGTGATGAATTCGCGTCAGAGTTTTGGCATAAACGATGTTTCATCCATTCTGCAATAAGCTTTATTAGTATAGTCACCAACCTAACCCGATAAGTATCAAATAAATTTCTTTCACTTTTCCAGCTCATGTTTGTTGCGAATGACGAGGTGTTTCCCTCCCCATTGCCTTTTGCCAAAGTTGCAGAATTGTTTTGTTCTGGAAAACCATTATTTTCAAATTTTTTTCTGAGCAAAGGCAGTTTCTGTGAGACTCTTTGCAGATTTCCTCTATCTCAGGTTCTGTTGCCTAACTTCGAAATAATTGTTTATTTCGGTGTGCTTAAAAATTATTGCACATCCAGTTGCAGACGAATGTTCTACAAGTAAGTATTTTCCGTTTTGTTATGGTTGATACACTGAATTGGCTTTTGATTTGGCTAATCTCTAGCTATATATGTCCTACGTACTTTTCTTCACAAATGTTTTTTACAAAATCTTTAACCTATACTAACAAATATAAAAGTCCTAACATTTTTATTTGAAAATACCACGCTTAGCGGGGCACTCATGTTGGTCTCCTCTTTTTTACATGCAAAGCTTCGCCGAAGCCGAAATGCTGAATTCTAAACAGCATTTCTTATATGTAAGTCATGCCTACTGAACACTTTAGTAAACTGAAAGGTGCATCATAATGACCACGGATCGGTCTCTTTGAAGAGAGTCGTCTTTATTTGAAAAAGGCATGATGGTTGTATTTCCTCGACGAAAATAAAAAGTTATTGACTTAATATGGATTTGAGAAAATAGGGAACACAATTTGAAAACGTTTAGAGTTAAGTGTGGTTATTTCTTTTTAAGGCATTAAATTATTTATTTTAATAAAATAAAATGTAAAAGTGCCTCCTTTAAATTATAAATTTTTTGTTGGATATCAAAGTTAGAACCCTAAAAGATGGTTTTCTGCAACTTTTATCTGTTCGCCAGATTTAAGTAACTTATATTGTTCATTCGTTAAGAAGATTAGTTTCAAAATTTATTTGGATTACATAAGGTTCATTTTTTAAAAATAGATGACATTTTTCAACGCAACGAAAACCAATAATACAATCACAGGTTCAGCGAAACAAAATAAAAAGGCTGTTTAATGAATTCATAAACTTAAGGAAATTATAGGAGTGAATTTAATTGGTACACCAGGATATCTATTTATTTTGCTATGATTAACATCGAGTTATTATACGATCAGAAAAATTTTGTTTTAACAGCGATTTTTATTAATTCTTTTAACAACATAATAATCTATTTCAGGACCATGTCCTCCTTGTCCCAAAATGGTAAAATCTCATTGCTTCTGCAGAAAGAGTCCTGCAATAACAGTTAGATGCAGTAAAAAAGAACGCAGCTGTGGGGCTGTTTGTGGTAGGAAATTGCAATGTAATAAGCATAACTGTCCCGAGATATGCCATAATGGTGAGTGTCCACCATGTAAGGAACAATCTCTGGTAGCCTGTCAGTGCGGTCTAAATAAAAAGCTGACTGACTGTGCACAGTATTCTTGGCAGTGTGATAAGGTCAGTCATACCCATTGTATTTCTTATTCGGATGCTTATCTAATAATTTATTAACCAAATTATAAATATTTTTACAGGTTTGCGGAAAACCCTATTCCTGTGGCTTTCATACTTGTGCAAAAACTTGTCATAGGGAAGATTGTGGTTCTTGTCCAAAGACATTGCCAAGAACTTGCCCTTGTGGGCAAGAGACCTATCTCTTACCTTGCACTGAGGATGGACCTACCTGTGGAGGAACTTGTGGAAAGGTTTTGGATTGTGGGATACATACCTGCTCTCAGAGGTGTCATCGTGGACCTTGCGGAAACGTTAGTGATTTTCTTTTAACTTTTACCCAAGTTCATTTTCCATTATTAACAAAATAATTGTTAAAACATCTTATATATTTATATGTTTATTGTTTTATGTGCTTAGTGTATGGAATTTTTGGAAAAATCTTGTAGATGTGGATTACATAAGAAAGAAGTACCATGTCAGAAAGAATATCTTTGTGAGACAAAATGCAAGGGACTTAGAGACTGTCATGCACACACTTGTAATAGAAAGGTTGGTTAGTTGTTTTGAACAATTTGTTTTTGTATTATCGCCCATTGTTTACAGTTTGGTTGTCAGAATGTGAATGCTCCGATTAAAATCTCAATTAACCAAATTCAGGGACTGAATTTTTAATTGTCAGACATTCTGTGTGAATAAGAATAAAAACTAATATTAGTTATATGCGAGAGTTCCTTACACTGGAATTTGAAGTTCTTATATTAATCTTCTGCACTCACTATGCCTCTGTCACGAAGGGTACTGTACATGGAAGGGGTATGCACATGTGTCTGTCTCTCCTTGTAATCATTGTCGCGCGGGGTATGTAGGTATGCTGCTTACTGTTCCATTTGAAATGATTATTGATGGTCATGTAGGTGCGGTATTTTCTTTCTTTGGATGTTTTATTATTAGCTGCGGATGTGTGGTCGTCTGCCAACAAGTATGCTGGTTTGAACCTGTCGATCAATAATTTAATGCCTTTCTTGCTAACAGTTATACTCACTTATTAACAGAAACACCCCACTCAAACATTCCCGTACCTTAGTTCTCTCCACTCATTCCTCTTCTCATTCTCAGCTGTGCCTAGTTTGGATAACATCTAACAACACACTGACGAAACGAGTACTAATTTTTCGAAACAAATACTAAGAATTGCATTAAACGCTTCTTGGTTTACCAGGAGCACATAAATAACTCGACATTTCAGATATTCACTCACATATGACTAAACTAACAGACAACTTCTTCCTAACCCTTCACACACTATTTTCAGCATCCATCTATCATACAAGCGAGCGTACACCACTTTTTAGAAGATAGAAATCCCGGCTATATCAAGATCTTTAATTTTCATTCATTTATAATTAATTTGTTAAATAGAAAAATATATAATGCTCAAAAAAAAAAGAAAAAAAAAAAAAAGAGAGAGAAAGAAAGTAAAGCTTCCAATTTTAAGAATATTTATCATTTAGTATAATCAGAATTGCTATAAAAAAAGTCTTATGTGGTTTCTTGATTTTTAAGAAGGAACTTTACAAAGAATTTATGTCTAGGTAGATAGCAGTCGTTGAAGAGCCAGACTTTTGTCTTCCTGTTTTTGAAGAAGATAAAAAACAAGCTATAATACATTTATTAAAAATGTTACCTCCCTTTAATAAGATAATTAAAAAAAATTATGACTAATTTAATTTTTGTTTGCTTGCAGTGTTGTGATGGACGCTGCCCTCCTTGTGAAAAGCCATGCGGGAAATCTCTTGGCTGCGGCCAACATAAATGTAGCTCAGTTTGTCACAGAGGTCCTTGTTACCCTTGCCAGATGACAAAGACAGTGACTTGCCGATGTGGTGGCACATCATTAACAGTTCCTTGCGGCACATCTAAAAAAAAAATAAATATTCGATGTAACAAGCTTTGCAGGTGAGAAATTCAAGATTTTCTTCTTCTTTTTTTTTTATTTTTTTAAGTGTTAAATATTATTTAATAATCGTCCAATTTTAGTAAATGTATTGCCAAAGTAAGTGCCACAATAGCTGAGTGGTTAGAAGCGCGGACCGCAAAGCTGAGATGTATTGTGATACTGGTTTGATTCCCGCTTTTGGCCTTTTAATTTTATTTGATGTATTATAAGTAATATATAAGTACAGTATGTTTGCTATCCGCCCACGATATCTGATTGGCAGTTGGACGTAAAACCCACTTGAATAAAATAAATAGGCATTATTTTATTATTTTATAATCAAATAAATTCATATAAATTTTTTAGAATACCACCTGATTGTCATCACAGTGCAAGAGAGGATCATAGGTGTCATCCTGGACCTTGTCCTACGTGCAAATTACCTTGTGGCAAAAGTAGAATTTGTGGTCATGATTGTAATCTAACCTGTCATTCTGCGGTACTTGTTAGTGCAGTTTCCGACTATAAGCCTGATACACCCTGGGAAAAGGTAAACACTGATTTAAGCTACCTCTTTCAGCAAAGATCTACCAGTTTCAGAGACATTTTGTGGTCATCGACCGGTTTCGGAAAATGTCTCTGATGCTTTCCAGCTCTGCGGAACCAACCACCACAACATCTACCAGTTTACTCGTGCTTTTACTTTTGAGAATTCTCTTAACCTTTATTTATTGTATTACAAATAGGACGCATCTAATCATTGAAATCTAACAAGATAACATATATATAGGAAGGATTCGCTTCGCATTGACATCCATCGTTGGTTATTGTTTTAGTTGCTGGCTAAGTGCAGGATAATCCAGCATTAAAAAAAGAAACTCTAGAACTCAAAAAATGAAAAGGTTTTCAAAAAATAAGAACAAAAATAGTTCTAGATGCCGTTCTTTCAACTTCCTTTGCCATTTCTGGACACGACAGAACATTTACGAATAGATCACATTAATAGTTTTAATATAAATAATAGTTAAGTAATAGCTGATGTTAATGAATGGACCATTCAACTTACTCTTCTTGACATTTCCTAAGGAAGACCAAAAGTTCCGAAACGTCAAAAAATTAACTTTTTTTAAAGTCAAACAGTTTTTTCTTTGGCCCTTGCCAGCCATCGTTTTGTTGCATTTATATGAGTTTAAGACTGATTATCTTTTGATCGTCGAATAGCACGCAAATTTAGTAATTTTGACAACATTGTTTCAATCGGTATATATTTACTTCCATTTTTGTTAATCCTTCCATTTTACTTAAATTTTTGTTGTTAGTGTTTTAGATGTTGATATCTGTAGAAATGAAATGCTTCAAAAACAGAATTGTATTTTGTTAATGCTTTAGATGACAGCACCTGTAGAAGTGAAAAGCTTACCTTGCCCTCCTTGCAACGTACTGATGCCGGTTTGGTGTCCTGGACAACATGAACTTTTGCAGTTACCTTGTCATCGAGCCTTTGAACAGTCTTGTGGAAGAATGTGTGGTCGTTTATTGGACTGTACAAATCATCACTGTTCTTTACCATGTCACACAATCATCAATCCTAGGCAGTTACCGGAAAATTTACAATTACCAGAATTTCAGGAGGTGAGAATAGATGAGCAGCAGAGTACTTTAAAATGCTAAAAAATTAAGAGAATAGTTTGGAGAAAAAATTGCGAATTTTTCAGGGATGTGGTGATACATGTGAAGAATGTTCTTTGGATTGTGAAGCTGAAAGAAGTTGCACTCATCAGTGTCCCCTCACTTGTCATCCTCCACCATGTCCCCCATGTTTGACTATGATCAAGATGAGATGTCATTGTTTCATCAACACTGTCTATGTAAAGTGTGCGGAATGGACTACTGCCGATGAGTTGTCCAAAGATGCAATGCTCTCCTGTGGTAATCAGTGTCCTAAAATGGTAAGTTTTTCTTCGTTACCGGTTTTCCCACTGTTGGTCACCAGTGCCTAATGCCAGTTGCCAATGCCTAACAATTATGTTTTGTAAAATAATCGAAAATAGCAACAATGAATTTGCAATAGGAAATCTATTTTCCTGAAGTTGCTTTATTTTGAAATGAAACCTAAGTCATACTTAATAAGAAGATATTTGTTCTGGGCCTAATATAAATAAAACTGAAAGAGTGGGTGTGTTATTTTGTTAGATAAAAATATATTTAAAAAAAAAATTAATATTGTAAATCACGTAAAGGAATTAATGAGTGTTACACTATCTGATTATAAATACATGTCTATAATCCCTTTTTATAATAATCCAACGAATGAATAAATTATACTAGGGATTGGAATATATTGGAATTATATATAGGGATTTGGAATAAATTTACAAAATATTTCGAAATCTTTCAATATTTCTGTCCTCGATTTGTGAAGAAATCGGGTAGTATGTGATGAAAATTGATAAGAAGAATCTGTGTGTTTTAACAGTTTTGTTGTACTAAATTCTGACGGTGGGTGATCACAAATTATCAAAAAAAGCATTGCAGACCTAATCACTAAGATATTGATTAAGTTGATATTTTTGAAATAGAATTTCTATATGAGCCTTAGCATGATTATAATCATGCTCGATTTTATGGCGTTCTTGTATTATAATAAATATTTTTTAATTAATTGATTTTAGTACTTATGTGGACATCGTTGTACTAATCTATGCCATAAAGGGAAATGTTTGGGCGAAGAACAGTGTAGAAAAAAAGTAAGATTGAATTGCTTATGTAAGAGAATTAAAAAAGAAGTGGTCTGTCATCTGGCTTCAACTTTTACTATTGAATGCGATTCCGTCTGTGAAGCTCTAAAATTAGATAGGAAAATGGTAAGTTTAAATAATTACATTAGATTTATTGTTAAAAAATCGGAGATATATGTTAAAATTGTTAAATTATCGGTTAAATATATCGGAGAGATCTTCCTGTCTCCGATTTTTCTTCGATTACATCCGTAGGTTTCTGTTTCATAGTGTTCTTAAATAAAAATAAAATAAAATAATGTTTGGATAATATAAATTGAAATTTTGTAGCATATATTATAGTGAGTATTGCTCAAGTATGGAGAAAAAGAAGATCACTTGTTCAAGCTTTCGATGTCTTTTTCATATATCTATTATTATCTGGGCAGATATTTTTTAGAGGAGAGTGGTGATCTGAAGAATAGATCAGATGAACATTTTTATTCATATCATGAACTATCTCGTTACTATTAGTTAGCAATTATTAAATTAAGTCTCTTTTAACTTTCTGTTACTGAAGTGTAATCGTGACAAATTTTCGATATCAAGTTTTCACCCGAAATATCCGTTTTGAGATCCCTTGAGCCCAAAAAAGTGGTTTTTAGAAAATGGTCTGTATGTGTGTGTGTGTATATATATATGTATGTGAACAGCTCGAAAACGAAGAATTGCAGAGAGTTCAAACTTGATATTTCGTTCAGGTATCACCATGGGATCTGTAAGTTATATGTCAAAATTCCTCAACCGCTTTACCAAATGATTTTTTCACTTTTTCACGATTTTCTCAAAAAGGCTCCGACGATTTTCTTCAAACTACCTATATCTACTACCAAGATCTACCAATTTTTTTTTTTTTAAACATTCCCCGGGAAAATGCATTTAAGGGCACTTTTGGGGGAGAGGTGGGGTTAGGTTTTCCTTTAAGTGCTATTTCAGTTTATTACACAAGTCTATCATCTATATAATATTAATTAGAATTAAATGTGTTGTTGAAATTCCGAGTTTCAAGAAAATTAGTAAAGTGTTTACTGAACAGTTTTTCAGTTTTCGATGAATTTCCTTAATTTGGTACACTAGCTACAAAATTTGTCATTCATAATTTTGAGAACTGGAGTAAGAAAGTTGTGTGAGCGTTTCACGCCAGATTTTTTAATTTAGTCTCTTTTTAATTTAAGGCGTGTCAACATCTAATAGGCGCCCGGAGCCATCTCATTGCATTGCCGGCCTCAGGATAGTGTTCTCTAGCTGCTGACAAAACTGCCAATCACCCGATAGTGAGCTGTTAGAGGCTCCTAGGAAGAAAAAATTTAAGGGGTAGCACTGGACTCGAACCCGGAACCTCTGCGTGAGAATCCAACGCGCTACTACTGAGCTAATCCCTTCTCTGAAGTCACATTAAGTTTTTGTATGAGATTCTCTTACATTCCTTTTTAAGAACCTTTTAAGGCGTTACTCAAACTTTTAATTTGAAAGGTTTACCAAAGAGAATGAAAGATTTTGAGATTTTACCCTGTATGTACGTGCCTGAGGCGAGAGAAAACGAAGTGTAACACCAACTTTCTCATAACGCAATTCTCCTTGTACTAATTTTGCTAAATTTTCTTGAAAGTTGCAATTTATGCAAAATATAGTACACAGTTATTTGTATATAAATTGGTGAAATGTATATTATCCCAATGTATGTATAATGTAATGGCACTTTAGATTTACGCCGTCATCATAGCTCCCCATAAGCATACTAGGATAATTTTCTGGAAAGATGTATTAAATAAACTATACGTGGTGTTAGAACAGCGAGTTTGAAGAAAATATAAGTTGCTATTTTCGAAACTTTGAAATTTGAAAATGTGAAAAAACTCTCCGCAGCACTTTCGGTTAACAGATTTTAGCTGAAACCTTCGCATGATACCCTAACGAAGAATCAAGTTTCTGTGCTTTTTCATTTTGGGTTTGTAGTTCTTTTTTCATTCTTGGCAGACTTTTTACCTTTGCATTTCCAGTAAAAACTTATTTGTCGAAATTAGATACGATCACTTAATGCTTCCTCAACATTTCCTCTTAAACAATGAGAAAGTAACTTTTTTGGAGCGAGTAATTTTAAAAATTAAATTTTTGGTCAAGATACTTGAAATCAAAAACTTTAAAAATCAAAAGTTGTAGCATAGAGAAAGCTTTTGAGCTCTGCTGTGTCAGTTCAATATGTTTGCTGTTTAAGCGCCTAGATAAATAACATTACAAATCGAATGTAAAGATAATTTGGCAATTGTAATTTATGAAATGTAAGTAAGCTAAAGTCGCGTGTGTGATCCACCGATTTTTTTTAAATTAAAGAAAACTAAACTAATCAGTAACCTATTTATTTTACATACATATTCTGAAACTTTTTCAGAGGGAAGAAAAAGAAAAAGAAGAGGCGCGAATTGCCGAAGAAAAACGAAATAGAGAAGAACTTGAAAAATACGAAAAGAAATTGCAGGGAGGTAAAAGACATAGGACAAGACGAAGAACTATAAATGAAGAGGATAATAGATCGTTTTGGATTAGAAATAAGTTTACAATACTAGGTTTAATTTTAAGTATAATTATATCTATAGGTTTATTTTATATATTTAAGTTGTAAGAGTAATAATGATTAAGTTATTTATCACTCACATCAGTTTAATATAAAATAAAAATAATGATCAAATTTTCTTTATAAGCGTTTCTTCAGATAGTGTAGTTTTCCGAGGTTTGATATTGGCTCTTAAGATTAATATTTCCAAGGAATTTAGAAAATCCTATTACTAAATTTCGATTTTCTGATATTGGCAGGTTATGGGTCGGATAAAATTATGAATAAATATAAAATACTCTTAGATTTTTTTTTTTTTGTTTAATAGCAGTAGGTCTATAATTTAATCTCTGAACTAAAATGTAGATTGTCTAATAATTAATAATAGATTCGTATGAGGATAATGAATGTGGGACCGTTGGGACCACTTTCCTCTTTCTAAAGATTAAGTCAAAGGCATATTTATTTGTCTGCCCCTAATTTTATGGTTATGAATCCAAATTGTTTAGTAAAATAAAAAATACTAATACTAATAATAAGAGATCTAATTCTTTGAGTAAAATGTAAATAACACTACAATTAATTTCCACTTCCTCTACAGTTTAATTTTTTTCAAATGAAAGAAATTGGAATTTTACATTATCGTGGTCTACGTACGATATTGTCAGGATAAGGGACAAGTTCAGTATCTAATTCATCATGTGAAGACAGTCGTGGGCCTGTTTTAGAAAATCTCTTTTCCCCATGCCAATCGGTTGACAGAAAGTGGAGTTTTACTGACGCGTTATTTCAGTTTTCTACGATTTTATCTATAAAAACACGGGTGGATTTCATTAAAGTTATGAGTACAGAATCTTATCACTTTTATTGGAAACATTTTCAGAGAAAGTTTTGGGGAAGGGGGAATGTATGGTTTCCTTAAACCATTAAGTTTAAATTCTGCAACTGATATAAAATTAAAGACACGCAAACATTCAGTTAAAATTATAAGTTTGATGAAAATTTTTCCACTTAAATCTATGTAAACTGCATTACGAGAAAGTTGTATGAATAATTTTCCTGATTTCTTCTGTTCTTAAAGGGAGACTGTAAAGGTTCCATTTTTTTTTATTTATGGTGATATGAGCGTTTTTCAATAAATAATTGAATAAAAAATTGTCGAACACCCATATTATGTTTTCAATGAAAAAATACCACCACTGTAATTCCAGTCCCACAGAAGTAGTGATTTGTCATAGAGTGGGATACTTCCAACCAGCTGAATATTTGCTGTTTGTACGAAGACCGGTTCTTCAGTTAGTCTGAATTATGAAATATATCGAATTCAATGTAAACATCATCAGCTTGCTTAAAGGCTCAATTCCTAAAATTGTTTACACCACAATTTTTCCACTACGAAGGATTATGATCCTTCCCCTCCGTTCATTTTCCCGATCAGCATCCATTCATTGAAACCCTTTGCGAAGTTATATCTTAATCTCGCTCGTCTTTTTTGAACATGAACATGATGTGTAATATAATGTAAATAACAAAGAGTAAGCAGTTTCTGTGATTTTGATCTGTCATGGCATGCTTCTTATCAGGTTGTTTGGTTTTCATCTGAGTCTGATTGCTTTCGAATTTTCATCCATCCTCGAGTTTTGTTCATGTTCGTATTAACGGTTGACTTCCACTTAAAAACTTTCGGACGTAAATCATACAGAATCTATGTAATTTAACAAATGCTGGATAAAATCCCAGATATCTTCAAATCTTGCGGATCTGTCTAACCACTTATTCAACATTAATGATAATGCCTAAGTTATTAATTATAATCAACGAAAAAGCTTTTTTAATTTCATTTGTGTCTTCTTTTTTTTTATATTGCATTTCATTGTTGATAATTTTTCTTCATATATGTCTTATAAAAAACATAGATTTCAACTGAAACATTTTTTTCTATGCCACATTTTTCTTGTATTAATTTAGGATGATTGATTTTTTTGCATCAAATTACTCGTTAGAATCCCTAAGCTTGCAATTTTGAATTATCTTTCCCAGTCTGTGATAATTATGTTAACTTAAATTATAATTGTATTTGGTGTATAGTGCTTCGTTACCTTTATTTATTTATATATTTCATTTTATAATGACTTCAGAGATTTATTGAAAATTTCATATTGCTCCTTCTTTATTTTTGAGAAAACTATTATTCTACCTTTAAACTAAAGAACTCGAATCTTACAGCTTTTATTAAAACTTCAAACAATTTTATTTCATTATTCAGAAACAAAATAAATGAATGACTGAATTAAAATTATATAAATATAGATAGTTTTTAGCCATTTTAGGGAAAATCTTGATCCTGTAACAAATTTATTTCGTTAATCAATTTTTAAATAGCAACACTTTATTTTTATTTATTTCCCTCATTTTAATTTTACAAAAATGAAAGCGTCAATGTTAGAAAAAGTCTATTTTGTACATTTCGAAGATTTCTATATATTTTTAGGTTTATCTTGTATTGATAAATAATCAATATGATTCAACACCTCAAATGAGGAAAAAGGCTGTGTTGATCCAGCATCGTGTGAAAAAGTGCTACATTAGTTGCGAACCAAGCTAGCGAAGACCAGAACTAAGGTCGGTGGGAACCGCGGCGTACTTACCACACTCCATCCCACAATAAAAATTGCAGCCTGGCCCTTCATGAGCTGTTATGCTAAAGGTTATCACCTGTTGAATAAAACTGGTTCTAGCCCAGAAAAAACAAAATTTTATTGCAGACTTTGAAAGTGTCCATTATCTCATTAAGAAATTATGTGCCAAAACTCTGATATTCATATTTCATTTTTAGGAAATCTAAAAATATGCTAGAAGAGGGATTTGAAGATGTGGCTATATGACTTGATTTTTTTTTTTTTCAAGAAGTTAATATATTATAATAATAAATTAAAAGTTTACCATTCAAACTCTGTAACATTTTGTGGTCGTTGCTGTGCGCGAAAGTGCAGAATGTGTTAGGAATGGCTGTCTGCTGGGTGCTATATGTAGAATGTCTCGCCATTTATCCTCTACAGTTTGCGACCGGACCGAGACCCGCGCTGCAAGAAGTGATCACGTCTGAAACCGGTGTAATTTATAATTTATTTCCTTCCAGGCTTCCTGCCTTGACTTGAAATAAACTATTTTGATCTGTTAAATTTACTAAACAATAATGTCAATTTTAAAAAAGCCAGTGTCATTATTTTTGGATGTCTGATTGCTCATATCATTCTCATTTACAATCAATCTCTTACATTTTCAGACAGAATTTTGACCTGGTTATTAAGCAAACTTAATTAGTAACCACATATCAACCGCCCATTATTAATTTCTTAAGATAGAATTAGAGCAACTATCATGAATGAAATAATAACCTATTATAAGTGAAATTCAAAGATTGTTGTTGACAGATCACAGGAACAATTTATCTTCTATTGTCCAATTCAGTCCTCTACTCCTCCTTTTTATGGCTCCAGAATGGTGTTCTGATAATTGTTTAATTGTAACGCATCTTCAAAATCTGCTAGAGTTATTCACGCAAAATTAGGCAATGTTTTTTTTTTTTTAAAATAAACGAGATTATAATATACTAAATATAATATAAATTAAAAGAAATTTCTTTGGAGTAATATCATAAAATAATTTCTAAATTTTAGTAGTCGATCTAAAAGTATCAGTTACCCATGAATTTCTTTTGCCTTATTTAACTTATGTTTACATAAGATTCAAATATCTAATGTTACATTTAAAAAGAACAAGAATCTACTTCTTTTTCTGCATCGAGAATAATTAAAATGCTAGCACCCCTCAAAATCCTATAGCCACCGCAATCTTGGTCGCCCCCTAGGTCTTATCCGGCTTTCATAGATCTTTCGAGGTGCTCTTTTCGTTCATTCTGTGCAGCTGACCTAACTAGCGCAACTGTACTAGTTTTTAGGCTCCAACAACCTTTTCTTGTTTATAGAGCTGCTATAATTCAGTATTTTTTCGATGCCTTCGAACACCATTTTCAACTACTGGGCCATAAATACTTCTCGTAATCTTTCTTTTCCAGCAATTCAACTTTAGCTCATCAGTCACCATCCATTCTCTGAGCCTTATAACATCAGAGGTCGGAGAAATGTTTCAATATTTTGACTATTGCTGTTTGGAGTCATTTTATTACGGAGCTTATTTCTTATTGCTCCTAGACATCTGTTACTTGCCGAGATTATGGTACTAATGTCTTCGCTATCCTCATTCTTCAAAGTAAGGATAGCTCCTAAATATTTAAATAACCTCACTCTTCGAAACGGTGTTGTCTGACTAGCAGATTCTGAGAGTCATATATTTTGTTTTCGGTGTTGACCTAAAGCATTCTTCCAATTTTGTGTTTATGTAAGAAATTTTAAGATTAAGTAAAGCGGGCTGGACTCCCACGCGAGGTCCCAGGTTCGAGGCCAAGCAGTGTTGCCCTCAGATTTTCTCTTCCTAGAAGCCTCTATAGTTCAATGTCCGATGATGGATAGTGTTATCTATAGCGAGAGTACACTGTGCGGAGACCGAAATAGGACTTTACACATATCTCCCTGGAAGTCTTTTTCTCGATGCCTGACAAGCACTTACTGCGTTTGACGTTAGATGGCATCCAAGGAACCAAATCTGGCGAATAAAGAGGTGAAAAAACTACGACTATATTGCTATCGCACTAAAATGGAGAGTTTTGAATATGTGTGTCAGTAAGTGCATTGTGATGGAGCAGCTATTTAATGTCTTCCTGCCACGGTTCAGAACTTTTGCAACGAATGTCCTTCCTCAGACGTCTGAAAACATTGCAGAAGAACCCAGCATGGGTAAATTTCATGATGAACAAATCAGCGAATGTCGAAAAAAAAAAACGTTGAGCATCGAGTTTGCTCCCAATTTTGTCTTACTCGGTCTTTGGTAATTCTGGAATCTTCCACTGCGAAGATTTTGAGTGCTTACGTCTTCTTCCTTTTTTCCAGAATGAAAATGAAATTGACTCCGTAAATGTCAATCAACGTTAAACGAGTAGATTCTTGTCACGCTTCAAGACAAGGGCTTCCAAGGAGCTGGTGGTCAAAATAAAAGGGTGTATTTTTTATATATAGAGATTTAGTCTCGGAACTTTCTGATACCACCTCGTTCTAGAAACTTCTTAATAGTAGAGAAAATCCACAAACTCACGATTCAATGAGTTTGAAAGGAGGAAAGAAGAATGAAAACGTAAAATAGCAATACATGAATAAAAATCATGAATTTTAAATTTTTATTGGCTATTTACAACCATTAAACTTTTTAAATATGAGATGACAGGTTTGCAAGCCGTGAAGTCCTACCCAATGATAATAAGTCCTAATTCTGTAATGTTAATCAGAATGAGTATACTTCTGCTAGTATTATTTCAATAAGTTGAATCAAATCGTTTTTTACTTTCTCTTTTTGATTGCAGAATTGACGTTTCAGGTTTTCGAAACTTATTTGTTGTGGTGGTTGGTTCCGCAGAGCTGGAAAGCATCGGAGACATTTTCCGTGGTAGCCTGCTTCATTTTGTGGTCATCGACCGGTTTCGGACGTTCGCCCATCTTCAGGATGCGCTTTTCAGACAGTGTGCCAACACAGACTCGTACAGAGACTTAGTTTCACACTAACTGAGGTGTATGTTTAAAATACTAAACTCTTAAGCTAGGTAAAGGGATGTGGCCAGATGGGTGGGAAAACACGTGTTTTGGTTGTTAAAGGGCAAATTCTTTTCTTACAGTGGACGCGGTGGTCTAATGTTTAAACTCTGTTGTTGGAGGGAGACTTACTTTACAATTAACTAACCAAAATATTAAGAATATACAAAAAATAAAAAATAAGATACACAAAATAAATCTAAATAAAATTAAACAACGATTAAACTAACATTTTAAAATTCATTAGGTAATTAATTAGGTATACATGCTTGCGAGGATGTAAGGGCTGCGTGAAAAAGTGAAAGAGTGACTGGAGTTTCTTAATTCTTTGGAACTGGAAAACTTAACTTAATTATATAAAAAATCGTTCAGTTTTAAACGAATGAATGAATTTTAAAATGTTAGTTTAATCGTTGTTTAATTTTATTTAGATTTATTTTGTGTAACTTATTTTTTTATGTTTTGTATATTCTTAATATTTTGGTTAGTTAATTGTGAAATAAGTCTCCCTGCAACAACAGAGTTTAAAGATTAGACCCCCGCGTCCACTGTAAGAAAAGAATTTGCCCTTTAACAACCCAAACACGTGTTTTCCCACCCATCTGGCCACATCCCTTTACCTAGTTTAAGAGTTTAGTATTTTAAACATACACCTCAGTTAGTGTGAAACTAAGTCTCTGTACGAGTCTGTGTTGGCACACTGTCTAAAAAGCGCATCCTGAAGATGGGCGAACGCCCGAAACCGGTCGATGACCACAAAATGAAGCAGGCTACCACGGAAAATGTCTCTGATGTTTTCGAAACTTACTTAAATTCATGTTGAGCTCCTTGAATAAGAAGAAAAAGAAGTCTTTAGAAATCGACTGAATGTATTGTTACATGTATGAACGGAATTAACTTAAAAACAAAAATTCGCAGAAAGTTCAAACTTGATTGATATCTTTTAGTCACTATAAGGGCCGATATGAAGATTTAGGTCAAAACCTGCTAATCGAAAATACCGCTGTATAGTTAGTATTTTTTTTCAGTTTCCGCGACTTTCTCGAATCAAACTTAATGATTTTTTTTCAAACATGACAATTTAATCCTTCTGAATTGCATCTTTTAAAAATATACAACTGGAACACTGTAAACTGGTGGCTATTGTCGCCTTCAGTGTACTCCTCTTGTAATATTGACTCAACGGCATTCCCATTTTACGCCTGGAACTCATTTTCCGGAATCAATTGAGCAGCTTTGTCTCAATTTTAAGTTGGATATCAGTTATAGTAAAAATCTTCTTACAGCGCAACTTTTAATTTTGGAAGTAATCAAACATCACAGGAAGCTGTCACGGTATGAATTGAATGATTGCTTTTATAGCCAAAACTTCTCTCACAATGGGCGCATTGTCATGATGAATGATCCATTTGTCAGGGCACAATTCGGGTCTTTCTCTTCGAGTAAAATCTCTGAAGTATTTTTAAATAGCATTGATGGTTGACTCACTGCACTCTGCTAATATTAACACCCGTCATATTCATCAGTCTTATCTTTTTTGTCCATCTTTGGAATTTCTTATGCCACTCAAACACACTCGACTTATTCATAGCATCTTCACCATATGCCCCTTGCAACAGTGGTAACGTTTCAGTAGCACATTTTCACACAAAATTTTGTATTAATACATTGCTCTAAATTTCGATCAGCCATTTTTACGCCATGGTGAGCATACGGATATTTAATTATATTCTCAATAACTAACTAAACAAAATAGCTCTATCAGCTTGAAATTTACTCACGTGTTAGCTTAAACATGGTCAAACACGAATTACTAATATTAATACAATTAGGTCACGAGAATTAAAGTGTCACATCTCGTAGGTTTATCAGTTTTATTGGAAACTTTTTAGAGAAAATAATTTCTGGTAGCTGTGCCGCTATGTCCCCGGTAAAACGCCATTTTAATGTATTATTTATTTGCGAGGTTCCTCTCTTGCAAATTTTACAGTATTATAAAAAAAAAAAAGATCTAAAACTGATTTCTTCTTAGGTGACAACAGAAGAAGTTTAAAACTGTTTAAAATTCATAAATAATTATGTATTGCTTTTTTTTTTTTCTTTTTTCATTTTTGGCTTTTAAACAACCCATAAAAATTTTACAGCTTAGAATACAGTAATGAAAAATGTTTATTTACAGGTACATGATATACAGTTCATAGTGTAAATTTGTATTAATTGTGTAAGAAAGTCAACATATTAATTATAATTTTTCATTATTACATTGAGTTAATTTGGACTGCATTATGTCAAGTGACTATCCCATAATTTTTTATTTATTTATTTTAATAAGTAGCTTTTTAATAAGGAACAGCGCAATAAATATGAACAAAAACTATCATTAAATCCAAAGTCCCTGACTCTTTATTTATTTAATAACTAACTTACACTTAAACAAAAATGGAAAAAAAAAAGAAACTAAATAACTTTTGCAATGAAGAACGCAGTAAGAAAATTTCCCCACAATAAGAATTATGTAATAATGATAACAAAATAAAAGAAATTAATAAAATATAAAATCTGCAACACAGTCTTTAAATTACGTTTCGAGGAAACATTATTATTATGAATTTTTTTTTTAACCTTTTGAACTTCCCAATTTGACGGCGGTAAAATTTAAGTAACAGTGTTCCGCTAAATTTAAAAATAAAATTGTTATATATAAATGTAATAATGTAATATATACATTAATGATTTTGTTATTTATTGTGATAATGAGAGGCCAAAACAATAAAAAAAAAAAAATAAATAAATTTTTACTTTTGTTTGTTGGATTAATATTACTTCTGTGATGTGACTAGAAAATTCTGAAATTTGTCCAAATAATTATGCTCAAAAATGGATTCAGTTTAGAAACTTCAAGTGGCAGCGGAAAACCATTATTTAAGTTGTATTTTGCTAGCTCCCAACTTCTGCACAGATTTGAAGGATATTACTGAAAACTTACTATATTTTGTCTTAAGGTTTGGTCCGTATTTATCTATGATTGTTGCTTTCTTTTTTAACTGGCATTCGCTTAATGATAATTTTAAAAGAACAGTATAGAAATGTAAATGTAAAATAATTATACATAAAGTGTACGAATGCTTAAATAGTGAAAGAGTTACAGGTCTAACAGTGTTTCTACCAAAACTTTTTTTTGTCATTGGTCGATAGGTGGACATTAGTTAGACTTGGAAACATAAAAAGAATTAAGTGTGGGAAACCCAAAGGTAATTTTTGAATTACGCATGAACATGTCGCAAAGACAATCTTTTTAAATATTCCTTAAAATACTAATTTAATATAATACACAGTTCAACCATCAATATTATTCAATCAAAATAAATACTTTACTAACATTTCAGGAAGAAGAAAATCGGTTAATTGGAAGAGCAACTCTTCACTAAACGATTTTTTTTTTTTGAGAGAGATATTTTCCGAGTCAAAATTGGATCTCTACAAGTGTTCTAGAAGGACGCTACCTTCCCTATAACGTAACATTTTAATATAATTCTAAAGTTCCACCTCTTATTAATATGTTGTAAGCGAGATTAAATACGTGTGTGTAAATTGATTTTGTCCTGAACAAAATATATGATAAACACCGCTTTAACAAAACACCCTGAAGGTAGACGACCGCCCGAAACCGGTTGATGACCACAAAATGACTAGAGGAAAATACCAGAGGATATTTTATTTAATAGCCGCAACATTTTGCAGGCGCATTTTGGCATTGGACTAAGTCCACGTGTTTCTTCTTCTTCTTTTTTTTTTTTTTTTCTTTTTTTTTTTTTTACAATGGATAAATTAGTAACAGATTGCACTTGGAGTTATCTGCGCAAAATTTGCTGAGCTAGGAAAATGGATTTATTTATTTTATAAAACAACATGCGGAATCACAAAAATATATATTTAGTAAACCGCATTTTTACCGTACATACACATACACAATTAGCGCACATCCTCATCAAACAACCACAAAAAAAAAAAAAAGGAATTTCTATTTATAATTTTTTTTTTCTTTTCTTTTTTTGTTTTTTTTTGGACTAATACAAATACACTAATAAATTATTTACACACACTAAGCAGTCTAACTCCTTACAATTTTTCTTTTTATTTTATTTTTCTTTTTTTATTAAAAAAAAAAAATAAAATAAGTTTGAGCTTTAAGGATTTGAAATATACAAGAATCCCTAAAGACCACATATTTACATTTTTTTTTTTTTTAAACTAGGAGTGAGCCTGCTGTCGTGCCTGGCCCACCCGAATATCACAGGGGCTTTTTTTTTTTCTTTACTCTTGCATTTTCATTATGATGCACAACATTTTTTTTTTCTTTAAAAAAACAAAAAACAAAAAAGAAAAAAATATTTATACAAAAATATCAATTTTTTTTTTTTTTTATTCAATTCAAATTTGTCCCTAAATTATATAAAATACGCACACATGAATTCATTAATGGGCCAGGCCATATTTAGATTGTGTGCTAACTACGAAACTAATGTCTACTTACAATTTACGCCCAAAATTATTTATGAGAACCACTATATTGTTTTTAACGTTTTATATTAAATTCTTATATTTATATTTTAAATATTTTTTTTTTGTTTTATATAAAATGTACATTATAATTTATTGTGAAAATTCTCCTCAGAATGGCACCAAATTTTAAGGCCATATATATATATTTTATTTTTTTCAATTTTAAAACTCCCACCCATTAATTTTCCTATTTATAGTAACTAAAAATCCACTTTCTCTTAATGAATAGTACTAAATTCATTATTATTAAGTAATATATATATAGATATATATTACACCCTCATATTTAATACATTATTTATATATGTATATATATTCTTGGAGAATGTTCACAATGTATTTTTTTTTTTTTTTTAATTTTTTTCATTCATTTTCTTAATTTGGATGGAAATAAAGTTATTAAAGAATAGCAAAGTAAGTAGATATTATAGTATATATAGAGGGAAAAGCTAAATTTATACAAAATTCATTATAATTATTAATATATATATATACAAAAAAAAAAAAAACCATCCCTCTGCCCTTGTATAAGAGATTACAGGCTACTTTACAGTAATTTATTTTTTTTCTTTCTTAATGGAATTCTACCTTGTCTGTTATTTTTATATATATATATTTTTAATATATAAATATATAGTTTATATTTATATATTGGTTTAGATTAGATAAAATAAAAAATATACACCTAGTCTGATATAACAGAGGTAAGCCATTAATTACTTACGAGCAATCCTTTTTATTTTTAAAATGAACTAAAAAAAAAAGGTAGCAAATTTTCTTTTAAAAATAATGTTTCCATTGTCTACAACCTCAAAACAAATAATATATGAAAGAGGGAAGAAAAAAATAAAAAAAAAAACAGAATATTTCTTACAAAATATAAATTCTTATTATAGTTTGTACAATCTCCATAAATCCATTTATTTATAGAGGGTGTTTTTTTGAGACACGACCAATTAAATAGAATTCATTTAAAAATGATTTTTTCTCTCTTTTCTTCTTTTTTGTTTATTTGTTAAATAATTAGAGAGATATATATAAATAACACTTATCTCCAATAAAAATTATATTGTCTCCCCCCCAAAAAAAAGAAAAAAACTTAAAAACATTTTTTGGGCGATTTTTTTTTTGTTTAAAAAAAAAAACAAGATCACTATTAAATATATTCGCTGTACAACACGATTCCATTGTAAAGTGGAGGTAAATGTGCTTTTGAATTCAGTCTACATTTGTTAACTTTTTTTTCACTAAAAAATAAACTTAGAACACTATACATATAATTTTTTCTTTTTTAAATTAGTTTCCCACCTTACCTGAGCGTCCTTCTAACTGCCTTTCTTATCTTCCTATCTTTTACTACTGATGATGAAGATGGTAGGCCAGAACTTTGTGCACTGTTAGGAAAAAAAAAGCAACACTGAATTAAAATATCTCAACTAGATACTAATATTTAGAAACTTCAGAATTACAGATAAGGCAATACAATACTTATTCAAAAAGGCAGCTAAGCACCCCACAGATTATTTTTTAGCTCTGGATATAAAAATCATATGGAAATTTTTTACAGTGAAAAATTCATAGAAGCGACCGGACAGCCTGAAATTTTGATAATGGGTCTAATAAATAAGAACAGGAAATATGATCTCACCGAATGGAAAAGACCAGAATTCCAACAATTCTTACTAGCATTGGCTGAATCACATTTCTCTTTTGAAATGGAACTTATTCTTCTGGGGATAACCTTTTGTCCCATTCTAAATTTTTGGTGGAGACTCTTAGAATTTCTCGAAATATTTATTATAAAGGAAATATATATATATATTTTTTTTAAATTTATGGCGCGTCAACATCTACGGTCATTGGCGCCCGAAGCCTTCTCAGTGCACTGCCGCGGCCTCCGGACAGTGTTCTCTCGTTACCACAACACTGTCAGGCTCCTAGAATGATAAAATCCAAGGGCAGCACAGCTGGACCTGAACCCGGTACCTCCGCGTGGGAGTACAGTGCGCTAACCACCGAGCTAATCCCATAAAACTCGGTTTATTAACGCATTTTGGTCACATTACAATTTAGTTTTTCTGCATTTCTCCAGCGAATGAAAAATGCCATAACAAGAATTAAAGTTTTGGAAACTGCGGGTTAAATAAAACAGGGTGCAACTGATAAAATTAAAATTCTCTAAATCTAATTCCAAAATCAAAACGTTCATTTTTACATTGGGCATAGATCTGAAATTCAATCTTAGATACCAATTGAATTGTATTAAATATAGAAAAAATGCTGGGGCTACTTCAAGGTATATGTGTTAGCTATTTGTTTATCGATTATTTTTAAAAAAGGCGAACGCCGAATTTTTTTTTCTGGGGGAAAAACATTTTACGTAGGAACAATGAATTTTATAAATATAATATAATGTACTTGTGAAAAAATATATTTCTAGCGAAAACCCTCTCTACTCTAAGGAGGTACCTCTGTATATTAAGCATTTTATTGTTGAAGAAATATAATATCGATATATCATTATAATATCGATTATACTAAACTTATTCAGAATATCAATTCGATATTAATTATTCAAATTCAAACATAATTTAATATCAAACAAGCAAAAATATTGTTTACATTGATAATATAATATAGATTGAATTTTTGTGGCTGCCTTAATTTAGGAAGATTAAAGCCCTTTAACCCCCACCTTGCTAAGTCCGGATTTTTTACAGTATTTGTTAAATATTAAGAAATGTCGACCTCATAGTTAATTACATTTACAATAACATACAGGACATCGGTATTTGATGGCATAGTAATACGATAAGTGACCTCTTGTCACAGTGATAAAAATAAGTCTTTATAGCTTTATATGAATATATTTCCTTTATTACAATTATTACTCGCAGGTCTATCATACTTAGGCTACGTCTCATATAGGAATTTAAATAGATCAGGCGTGGTTCTGAAATTTTGTTCTGGAACAGACTTGTTATTTTTCTCTGGAGTAGCTATATGAATTCAAAAGGGCTTTGGATAGCTTAGGGTTGATACCTCTCCTAATGATAATAAGAATAATCACACAGGGCTGGTTTAATAATAATGATAATTGAGTACAATAGGTACCGCAAATACAGTGACAATAGCATCAACATTTCATCATTGGTTACCATTTAATTGATGGGAAAATGCTCAAACTGGGAAAAACAGGTTAAGACGAGCCAACTGTAAAAACTGTCCTGTAAAAACTTCATTTTTTTTCAATTTAAGGCGCGACATTTATTGTTATTGGCGTCCGGAGCCTTCTCAGTGGACTTTCGGCCTCCAAACAGTGTTCTCTCGTTCAAACAACACTACACATCATCGGTCAGTGAGCTGTAGAGGCTCCTAAGAAGAGAAAAATCTAAGAGTAGCACAGATGGACTCGAACCCGGAATCTCCGTGTTGCTGGTCCAGCGCGCTATCACTGAACTAATCCCTTCTGTACTGATTATGTATAATTAATTTCACAGAAAATTATTAGCACTCTTGATTTATTTGGTTTCTTGTTAGTATTTGGTTCTTTTATGGAATTTATTGGTTCTACTGTGTTACTGATATAATTTATCTACAGAACAAATTCATTTTCTGTGGTAATCTTAAAGCAATTAATAATAATGCTTAGCGTAATATTTCGAAATTGAATCATAACGGAATTATGATAATGTAGGATTAGAAGAGCTACCTAGCTTGGCAACTTAGCTGTGACACCTAAACGGCTGATAAGCTCCGCTCACTGCCAAAGCTATGTAGTAGCTGTGACGTTATTTAACTCCACCCACAGATTTCACAACTCTAAGTTACCGACTATACCACTCAGCATAGAAACTGAACTTTTATTGTTCACTCCAATGCTTATCTGCTGGCTGTTCCAATCTTTACTAAAGTAAACATTTGTTTAGAAACTAATTAGAATTTAGATAAAAAATAACTTACGAGAAGGAAGGTGTGGCTCCTCCAGAAAAATTAAAATTTGGTTTTATATTGGGATCAAATGTTGGCGGTACTGAAGGAGTAGCGCCAGGTGTACTCTGAGGTACCGCATTTTGAGAACCAAAAGTAAAAGTTTCTCCCATTGACGCTGCTCCACTAGGAGCAACCTGTAATCAAAAGGAATAATTTATTATAACTTGAATAAGTTTAGAGATATAAGGATCAAGAAGATACATAATTTAATGATTTTTTAAACTAAAAATCAGTTTCTTTAGGTAACAAATATCAGGTTTTAATGTAAATTTATAGTAATTAAATAAACAAATTTTCACTTCTATTATATAGTGTTTTTTAGATTGTTAAATATATCGATAGATAATAACTGTGGAATAAGTGATCTAGAGTTCTTTTCATACGATTACTCTTCTTCACTGCTAGGTAACAACACATTCTCTTTGGATATTCACATTAACATTTCATGTTTTATGATTTCCTGCCTTTAATTATGTCTCTCGACATTTTAACGCAAGTTAGTTAATGTTATTTCCTCAGATTTCTATGACTACATGCATGTAATTAAAAAGTAATCTTTCACAGGAGGTTATCTCCACTATGATCTGTTTCAAGAGTAAGAAAACTTTTTATATGTTAAACAAATCTGGGTTCGCAATGCTGGGCAATATCGAAAGTTATGTCTTTCACAAGAAAAGGATAACAAACAAGTTATTCCGCATATACTATTTCAATATTTTAGAAAATCATTGGAGCCGTACCTACTTTTGCTGTGCACTATTTTTTGGATTTTTTTTTTTTAAATAATAAATGGTGAACTTGTTTTTTTAATATGAAGAGGCAATTAGCTATTTCTCTATAAACCCGCAGACTTCCCTATTTTACAGTTTAATTGCAATAAAAAAAAAATGTCCTTAAAAATGAACTCATAATATCTTTCGAAACTAACAATAAAAAGTTCTGGCTAAATTGTAAGAATATTATTTGCTTATACCACTTTTTCCTCCAAAAATAGTTAACATCATTCTCATAAATCTTAAAATCAAGGCTCTGCGTGTTCAGCCCACTTTTTATATAGCGGTCACATTTATATGTCAATTCAACATGAAAATTTGAGATTATAATGCACATTATTTTTGAGAGATAAATAATCTTCTGAAAATTCACAGCTTATTTTTTTATTATTCATCTAATACTTTAATTAATGACAATTATTTGACAAGTAATAAGAAAGTTTATTAAAATTAATATTTAATAATTCAATTTACCTGAGAAGGTGCTGAGAAACAAAAAATTCCTTGAGACTGCTGCGGCTGCGGAGCTCCAAATGTAAAGGAAGGGCCAGCAGTATTGTTAGGTTGGGCAGTAGTATTAAATAATGATGGCGTAGAACCGAACACATTCGGTGTCGGCTGCGAATTAGTGCCGAACACATTAGTATTTTGTAATTGGGTACTATTAGGAGCATTAAAAGAGAAACCACCACTTGGTTTATTATCTGACACATCACTTCCTTTAAACATAAATGGAGTAATACTATTTGTTTGAGATGTGGTAGCATTGAAGGCAAATGGTTCATTTTTGGTTTCTGTGTTGTTCGGTATACCAGTTGTAGACGTACAAAATGGTGTAGCTGATGATGCTACAGCTGGCTTTGATTCAAACGTTTCTGAACCGAAAGCTGGTTTAGGGTTCCAATCCTCTGCTTTAGCACTTCCAAATATATTAATGTTTTCATTTGTATTGGCAGTGAAAAACGCAGACTTATTTTCATTCTGAGAAGAACCAAAAATATTAGGTTTTTCTTCATTTTGAGGTTGAAGATTAAAAAGAGTTGGTTCATTTTCCCTTTTTTCTCCAAATATGCTATTCGATATTGCATCCTTTTTCACATCTTTCTCCAAATTAGTTTTATTTTCATTACTAGAAGTACCAAATGTGAAGTTCGTAGAAAGTGGTGTTACATTGGTATTGAATTGTGAAGTCTTGTTATTCATAGAAAAACCACCAAAAATATCAACTTCTTTTTTATCCGTTTCTGAAGACGAGAACAATGGTTTAGGAGCACTATTTGAAAGAAAGCTAAATGTTGAACTTGCTTTTTCTTTATCCGAATTCGATGAGAGGGCTGAAGGTATTTTTACTGAATTATCCGTAGCACTTACAGTTGTAGTTGTAACAGCTGATGTCGACGTTGCTGCTGTTGTTGACATTTGTACAGTGGATGGGTTGCCAAATTTAAATAATGTATTGGAGCCGCGATTGTCAGATTTCGAAGACGTTGGCGTAATATTACTAAAAATTGGTGTTTTAGATGGAAATGAAAATGTAGCTGCACTATGGATATCAGATTTACCATTGTTAGTAAACTTGAATGAAGAACCTGATGAGTCGGTTTCATTGTCTGATGTAATAGTTTTCTCTTGAACTAATTGTTGACTAAAACTAACCTTCTTTGGAGGAGGATTATCTTTGCTCGACTCTTGAACCTTTTTATCTTCCACCTTATCATTAACCTTTTCACTAGTTGATACGCTACCAAATGTAAACTTAGTCGCAAAAGATTTAGATTCATTTTGTTCCGTTTCCTTCTTATTTGTTTCTTGAGATGGGCAACCAAAAGAAAATGTAACCTTTGCTTCAGATACATTAGCTGGTGGCGGCAATGAACCAAATTTGAAATCTTGTGTGGTTTTGGAATTCAACTCACTTCCAAATTTAAAGCTACCCATTGAAGTATTGGCTGCACTAGCTTTATTATCATTATTAGAAGAGACAAATCCAAATGTGAAACCGCCTGTATTTGTATCTGTAGTACTAGAAGGTATACCAAACTGAAAACTAGGTGTGACTGGAGTTGTCTCCGTAGGTTTCGGAGTCGCACCTGGCTTAGGAGTACTGCAAGATACACAAACATCTGTATCACTTTTGTTAGTCACTAAACAAGTGTTACACTCCCATGATCCTGCTGATTTCTTGAATAAAGCACTCAGTGGGATGGATGATGAAGTGGAGGTCACATTAGTATTATTAGTAGTTGTCACATCAGATTTCGTTACTGTACAAGTAGGACACTTGTTATCAATGGCTTTGTAACTTGTAGAACATGTTTTGCATTCAATGAAATCTGAAGAAACCACTTCCACTTTATCTTTTGACGATTCTTTATTTTTACTATCTCTAAGTTTAGAAATTCCGCATTTAATGCAATTGTTATCGGAATTATTGTTTTCTACTAAACATTTTTTACACGACCATTTATTGTCAGACGATCGGGTAGAAGATATAGATTCCGGTGTGCTCGATTTGGATGGGTCAATAGAACCAGAAATGTTTTTGATAGTATTATCTGGTGTGGCAATACTAGGACTATCACTTGTTTTAGATTTATCTTTTCCGACAATTTCGGAGTTAGTTTTATGGAAAAAGTCCATTACACTACCAGACTGTACATTTGTAGATTGCTTCACCGCTACGGCATTAACTTTATCTTGTTGGTTACTCTTCCTTTTTAATTTAGGATTAGAAATGCCGATTTTCATACTTCCAACTTTGTTTTGTTCTGGTTTCAAGGAACTCTTATCTTTAGACAATTTGTTATGATTCTGCAACTCATTTTCTTTTCTTAAGCTGTCGGCATTTAAAGGATTACTGAATGTAAATGTAGGCTTAATACTAGAAATTCTATGACCATCAGTACTCTCAACAATAGGATCCGAAAATTTAAACGGCACTGATGACGTTCGGGATGGAAATGATGAACTTTCAGAAGTTGGCGGGCGATGAATATTTGATACGGAGGAAGGTGTGCTTGGTGCTGTAACAGTTTTACTTGCAGGCGGAAGACAAAACGTAGGTAGTGAAGTGATATTTAATTTTACATTAGGAAGATTCACTTCCTGAACCCTTTCATTTTCTAGTTCTTCAGTATTTTTTCCTTTTATACTTGATACGTACTTTTCCTTTTTATTGGCTTCTTCCTTCCTGAAAAACAAGTTATTACTAGTTACTCTCTCAAATTTTATCGACTGAGGGCTTATTTACTACAGAAACTCTAAACTACTAACTCATTCAACACAAGAAATTTCAAGGGATACTGATTGAATGAAATATGGTTGACACATTTAAATATTTTAACCTTCTTGAACAAAAAACATTAATAACCTGAGCGAATAAGAAGGTAAAAATTGAGAGGACTTTTCCGTAGGGGTGGGTACTGCTGGCGGCTGTTCATTACAGTTTACCAAAGATGAATCAGCTACATTTTTATCCTCAGTTTGATTTACTTTAGAAGGTGCACTATCTGACCTTTGTCTTCGTTTTAACCTCAACAAAGCTGGCATCTGAGGAATCATTAACTCATCGAATGGTTGTATTGGTTTTCTTCTTCGCTGTGATTCATTCAAAGGCATCTTTTTTGCCTCGGTCACCTGTTAATAATTTAAAATGAAAATTTAAAAAACATTGATAATACAATTATTCAAAAGACAGCTTTTCCTTTTTTTTTTATTAGAAGCACTACACATCCTACAATGACTTAATATAATTATTATTAAGGAAACTTTCAGTTATGGAAAGAAACTTGTTAAACAACATAGTTTCAAACTTAAAAGAAATATCAATGTAAATAATAGTTATGAATAACCGTTGTTAATTAAACAAGCAAAAAATTAGTTGGCTGGGGTCAAAGAAGTTCTTCTTTGGCCCCAGCCAACTAATTTTTTGCTTGTTTAAAATGAAATAAATAATAAAAAAAATCCCTTACAGGTGACGATATCTGTTCCAACGCCCGAAGTATCCTAAGAGCTGAGGTACCAATAGTATCTCTTTCTGAACCTTGTCTAGATACTGGTTTTACATTAGTTACTCTAGGCTTCGAAGCTGAAGAGATTACAGACATATTTAATGATTCCCGACTGGCTGATGCACCTCCATACATAGTTCTACCTCTATAAAATGTAGATGAATCATCCAACTGACTACTCCGGCTGGAGTTCATGCTCTGTAAAGGAGCAATTTTTTAAGAACGAAAGTCAGCATAAAAATTAAAAAAGGTTCTAAGAAACTAAGACATAAAATAGACGTAAAATAATATTTAACATAATAAGACATAAAATAATATTTAATTGCATTTTGAATAACATGTATGGCATGGCAGTCGATGCCATTAACCATTATTTAAGAAACAAAAAAATAAAAAATGTATAAAGACCTACCTTACTATGAGGATTATGAAATACATAATGATTAAAAGAGGGTCTGTCACTGCTAGCAGATAAATTCATTTTTGAGTATTTATCTTTTGTTGTTGATAGGGTTCGCACAGCACCTAAATAAAGCAAAGGAGTTTACTATTGAGAAAAACTATTAAAAAATCAACAAATATCTAAGGAGAAATCCTGTTTTTAGAAATGACAAAACCTTGAATCCATTCAATTACCCCTAAGAAATAGAGGTATATGCTGGCATGCGGTAATTTATAGAAACCACATGGAAAAATACGATGTTATACAAAATAATATAAATTCTTTCGGGTAGTATTCCAAATAAAAGTGTACAGTTTAGCATTTTTAAGTTTAAAGGAAACCTTTGGAATTTTCGAAAAAATTCCAAAAAACACAACAGACTGGACACAGATAATGGAATTCGAGCATTCATTTTGCGAACCTTTATATTAATTCCATGAGCATTTATAAATTAAAAACGGTAAAAGAAAAGGCAACGTTGCTTATAGGACTTTTTTTTATTGCATTTGTCCTGTCTCCTGGAAACTAAACGTTTAAAACGTTAGCTTTTAGTATTTTAAATGAAAAACGGCTATGCTCATTGAAATTTTAGTTAGGTAGAGACACAGTTCAATAAAAACAGATCTGTGAAATACTCATACTTTCTCTTACTGCATTTTACATAGTATATTTGACAAAATTTGTTCAAACTTGGAGTTTTTACAAAATGTTTAATACTATAGTGTGGGAGAGTATAATAAAGCGAGACTTTTAAGGAAGCGTGAGTTCCCTAAACGAGTGTGAGAAGACCTACACGATTGGTTAGTATACTGCGTAATTAGGCAACCAGTTGGCACTATTTAGAAAATTGCTAAAACCGATCAATAAAATCACTCTTCCGGTCACCCGATTGTTATCGGCTGTCATCAAATCGGTATTTGGGGAAAACATTTAATTCTTAGTAATATAATATTATAATGTAAGAATTTGTACAATACATTAAAATAGCACAATAAAGGAAAGTCTAACGTAACCCCTCCCCCAGAACATCTTCCGGAAAACTGCCAACAAAGTGATAGACTAACATGTGTCAAACACGTATACAAAAGTTGACAGTTGACCAAAACCTTAGTGACGGTCCCTTGAACTATCTGAACCTAGATGAAATATCAAGTTTAAACTTGATCGCACTCAGACACTTCTAGAAACCACTTTATTCTTAATCAGGGTACCTTAAAATTGTATATCCGGTGAAAACTCAATTTTGAAAATCTGACACGAATGCAATACTTCTCTTACCTGCAGTAAATGAGGAGAAAATAATAAAGCAAAGTATTTATCAATACATTTCAACCTGCAGACTACAACAAAAGCGTTGTTTATTTCCTTTTTTTTTACTCCTATTTCTAAGATATGCGAATCTATCAATTATTAAACTAGAAGATATTTTATATTATTCCATTCTTTTCAAACTAGTATCCAATTTATACTCCATTTTATCAACTATTTATGGATCTTGTGGTTGGTTCCGCAGAGCTGGAAAGCATCAGAGATATTTTCCGTGATAGCCTGCTTCTTTTTGTGGTCATCGAACGGTTTCGGGGGTTCGCCCATCATCAGGATGCTTTTTGTCAATTTTTTTTATTTTTGTCAATTTATGTTTATTTTTAAATTTTTAAAATGCCAACAAATCATTATTCGAAAAATGACTTGTAGTAACTGGTAGGTATGTGTTAGGTGAATACAAAAAAATCATTTCAATTTTGCTTCATCAACTCACGCTCGGCCGCAACTATACTTGCAGAAAAGTAATATTTAGAAATTTAACAAATATAAGAGTGGGGAAGTTTCAGCTATGAGAGGAGAAGAATCGCTGATCGATATACATCAGGGCCGATCATGAAGTAGATAAAATTATTCAGAAAACAAAGAGGCGGCCAGAGACTGGTAGTGTATGGTGTGAAATAGCTAAGGATAAAATTACTGGCCCATTTTTCACTGTTAATTTGTCTGCATCAGTAACTTTCACCAATTCATAAGAGTGACACTTACTAAACAAACGATGTGTCCTGAGTAAAAATCTGATTTCAACAAGATGACTGTCCTACTTATTTATGCTCTAGTGTAGGAAAGAATGCCTTAATTCTGTTCTCATTACCTGCCGCATCCTCTAGATTTTTTTTGGAGATATCAACCGAAGAGGAGAAGGCAATCTAACCATCTGCTTTGAGATAAAAGGCGAAGTTGTTCAAACATTAAGAGTTATTAATCCAAACTCGATAAAGCTATAGTTACACTGCTAAGGTTAAACACATACGTCGGATGAGTTTGTTTCTGAGGAGAGTTATTTTTTAAAACCTCACCAATAAATAAGAAAAAAAATCTAGTCTATTTTTTCGATATCTAGACTGTACTGTATTATTGTGTCAACTGTTAGTCCCATATTAAAACTTGTAACGGGAGTATAAAGTTAAGCGTAACTTACAAATTCCTCAAAAAACCCAACTTCTATTGTTCTAGAAAAATGTTTCAAATAAAAGTATAAATTTATATTTTACTTTATTTATAGTGAGGTATATTCTGTAAATTAGCACTTTCGAGGAACCAATTTTCTTCAAATTTGAATTCTAGCAATGTATTTAATATGCCCCTGAATATGTAAGTGGTTAAGCATTTACATCCTATTGGTTTAGCAAAAATCCCAGTTTGAAGCAAATTTGATAAGTAGAATTGCAATTATTGAGGTAAAAGGAATTTTTGTGAGATTTTCGTACCAGTTTTTTCTTTTGTCTTATAAACAGCCTCTTCTAAAATTTTAATGAGCTCGTAAAAAAAAAAAAAAAAATTCCTAGACATAGCTTTTCCCTAAATCTTAAACTTTATCCATATATTTTAGAGATTACAGATTGCAGGATGTAATAAGCATATATTGGCGCATCTATATAAATATATTACACAATTTTTGTAAATAATTGTATATAAAGAATTTCTTTTTTTTTTCTGGAAATACTATCTTAATAAATACAACACAGTTGAACATATGTACAACGGTTGAAAATATGAGTGGGTCCGCAATGCTGGATAAAATCTGGTACTTTATCCGTCGTAGTAGCATGCATATTGATTTTGTTCCTGACTGGTTTCGGACTTTCTTCCATCGTCAGAGCAAATTAACAGGTTTGGATATATTTTAAAATTAGGTTTAAGCTTTTAAACATTTTCACCATTTTATAACGACACGATGAAAAGATGATGATGTAAAAAAAAAAAAAAAAAATCTTTATTCAAAGTTCATTTTGGGGATTTGGGGGGTAGGGAGGGATTAATACGCAGGAGACACTACTACATCAAATAAACAAGACTTAAACATCTTTGTTGTGAATCAATACAATAGGTAAAATCAGACAACTAAGAACAAACTGCTAACATACTAACCTGGATAGAGTACTTTATGGGTTTCAGCAGTCAGCTTAGGTAGGACTGCATTTGAGGAAGTCCTCTTGTCTTGTGGCACTAGGGATGAGCAACCACTGGTTGATTCACTACTGTCACTTCCTTCATCAACTACAACATATAAAGTATGAGGAAGTTCATTTTAAGTATATATATATAAGAAAATATTCAAAAAGCAGAGAAGATATAAAAATTACAAAGTATGCCAGCAGTAACATGAATATTTAAAAACAAAGTAATTTCTGTCAAGGATAAATAATTAAAATAGCTTCATGTAAATATGTGGGAATTTAGATATAATTTAGCCAGCATGGCTGTAGATGATTTCATTAAAAATTAAAAAGCAAATGATAATTAAAAAAGACAAAAACATTAATATTATAGAATTGTTATTATTATGTACGAAAAAGTTGTGTAGTGAAGACTAAAAGTATTTTTGCTTAATAAATAGCTTACTGTTAGTTGGTTCTGTTTCACTAAGGGTGTTTCTAAGAGTAGCAGTAGGATTTATATTTCCTCCTACATTTTTGGGAGCCTGTCCGGGATTTGAATTAAGAAATATATTAAAACTGAGCTGTGTAACGTGTTTTAGTTCTTAATTATTACGATGTCGGACATATGTATTGATAATGTACCGGGACTAAAAGTTGCTGAACTGAAACAACATTTAAAAAGACATAAGCTAAAACGGTTTGGAAACAGAAAAGAATTAATTGAAAGATTACGGGCGGCCTTGATTGATGAAAATTCTAAAATTAAGGATGGTGATGTGAAGATGAGCATGAAAGCGAAGATGGAATAGACAAAAGTAAGAAAGAGCTTGAAGAATCTGAGTGGGTTGAGGTAAGTGGTTTATTCCTTTTAATGATATGGAAGATGAATTAAATAAACTCACTGGTGATGACTCATCAATAAAAGTTTCAAAATGGCTGAAGAAGTCTGAACTTACAAGTCAAATTTGTGGGTGGACAGACGCTCACAAATTAATTTATGGCAGGAAATTACTTGAAGGATAAGCAAAATGGTTCATAAAATATAAGAAAGTAAAATCATGGAAATCTTTTAAAGAGGCTGTATTAAAAGAATTCACAGTTGATATAAATAATGGATTATAACTTCAAAAACTAGAAAGACAGATGAAGCAGCATAACGTTCATGAAAATTATGGCTTCAAGGAAGAAGGTGAGCGAGAAGTGTTGGAAGAGGTTCAGATGTTCTGGTGGAAGAAGAACAAGTAGTCGAAATAAAAGAATCAACAGTGGTAGTTAAAGATCCAGTGATAGTAGAAGAAACGGCGGAACTTGAGAAATATGATTTCAAGATAGATAGAAAGGAGAAACTGAGGAGAAGGATGATTTCGAATTAGTAACGGTTGCTAGGAGCAAGATAGAAGAAGTTGATGAGGAGAATCAAGACGTCAAAGAAACAGAAAAAGCAGTTGATGGTGAGAAAAAATATTTCATAGAAGAAGTCGTAGAAAAGGTTAGTGATGAAAAGGAAGAGACCAAAAAATAGCCGTTAAGCAAGAAGTTAGTTGGAATGAAAATCAAGGCAGTGTTGTAGAAATATACGAGGATGATAATAAGCACTTAAGACAATAAAAAACAGATTGATGAGGGCAATTCAGGGACTGAACAAGAATGTGTAATTGATAATACTTAATTACAAGCGGACTCTGCTCACTTCACCAATGAAGATGCAAACAGCGATTTAAGGGAACAAACAAAAGTTAGATTTGAAGAAACGAGATGCCAAAATAATTTTAAAGATATAAGAAATCAACTAATAAAACGCAAGATCACTTGGTGCACTCAACAAAATAGAGCGCAAAAGAGGAAGATTAATGGAGGAGATCCATTTGCCATTTGCAGAAATTGGAAGCATGAAAGGTGGAAGACAAGGAAATACATACGTCGGAATGTGGTTCGAGTCGAACACGGATGCCCGAGAATGTGGGAATTTAGACATAATTTTGCCAGCATGGCAATAGATGACCTGATTATATTAAAAAGCATATGATATATAAAAAGACAAAAACATTAATATCATAGAATTATTATTATTATGTACGAAAAAGTTGTGTAGTGAAGACTAAAAGTATTTTTGCTTAATAAATAGTTTACTGTTGGTTCTGTTTCACTAAGGTGTTTCTAAGGGTAGCAGTAGGATTTATATTTCCTCCTACAAATATTACGTAGTCAGTACGAATTTAAGAAGAGCTGCCGCACAAATCTCTTAAACTCTCCCTACAAACTTTTATTTTCATTATAAACAATAATAATGTTTGGCCGTTGTTAATCAAATAAGCAAAATATTAGTTGGCTGGGGCCAAAGAAAAAACTTTTTATATTTAAAAGTTTATTCGACGATTCGGACACTTACGATATTCAACAAATTCAACTCTCCATTATTTCTTAATATGTTTTCTAACTCCCGTCGCCGGCCGAACTACCTACCGTTGGGTCTGAAGTGTTTCACGGCCTCTCCAAGTTACAAGAAATTGCGGTGTAAGTATACATTTTCTATGTATGGAAGGTTAGTCGAGACTTCTTTTATGAAGTTGTGGGTAATGAAGGGAATCAATCATCTTATGGACAGGAGGGGCAGTTGTAAGATTCAGGAATTTTCATCTGAAGAGATGATCTTATGCCTATTTTTGTCGAGCTTTTGGTAAATCTTGGGTTTCGGGAATGGATTTTTGATCTAGACTCAGCTTGTTGTTATCTTCCACGGGATACCTAAACAAACCCAGAGGGATTTTTTACTCATCTGAGTTCAATTCTTCCATAATAATAATAATAATAATAATAATAATAATCTTGAGACTTATCAGGAAAAAAAGTAAATCGGTCGACCCTATAGAACGTTATAATTTTTAGAATGATTTAGACTTTCACTTTGGAATTTAAAGTTGATATTTATTAAATCATACTTTTTACAAGATGTATGGTTAATCTAATAACTTTAAGGAGTTTGTAATACACCTAATTTTTCTACGAATATTGTCTAATTCCAATGTGATTTTCAAGAAAAATGTTTTATCTGAAACAATATTCCTTAACAAAAATAATGATAAAAGTGAATGAAAGCAAAATGATAGCTGATAGGAAAATATCTCTGATGAACAAGTTTTGCTTAAGTCTGCCCAAATCGTATTCAGCAAAAAGAAACTAAAAAATTATATTTATTTTTTTAAATCCCTGTATATCATATTACAAAAAAGGGGGCCTTCCAAACGATCTCAATTTAGTGCTAGATTCCGGAGGCCAATATATATGTTTTAGATATGAATATTTAGTATTACACCAGTTTTTCAAAAGAAATTTCCTAAAGTATTACTTATTAACCGAAGCTTTTTTGAATATCGTACTATTCAGAACTTTCTGTTACAAATGAAGTGTGATTTCCCTCAAGTTTCCAACATTTGTACTTAACAACGTATTAGTACAATTTTATTTATTGTTCTTTTAGTTCGGTAGTAAATTAAAATAGTGCTATAATAATTTATCTTGGTACATTTCTAGGAGAGAAGTAAAGAGAGCAAAAGTTCACTACAAAAGATCAGTGTATTGAAAGTTCTGGAGCCAGCACTAATACTAACTAATTAATTATAAATGAATGAATAAAGAACATTTACCTGTATTAACTTTAACAGTTGTTGAAGAAGTCTGTGTGGTTGCTGGTGTAGAAGAAACTAATTTGGTGCGACGAATTTGTAGACCACTAGGTCCAGCTACAGCCCCATCACGATGATCGATTCGACCTATAGGACTTAGTTCTTCTGAATTCTCTTCTGCGAATACATATTTTAATTACTTCTCTTATCTATAAGTCTATAATTTAAGAAACTTAAAGTTTAATAAATTTTTAACAGAAGCTAATAATGAAAAAAAACTTACTAACTGTCTAATTTTATGAGGTGAACATCAAACCCAATTTTGCTCATTTTGCAAATACAAATACCCACTCCAATGTAATTTTACTTTTCATGAGAATAGTAGTAGTGTTATAACCCACACGATTTTATTTCATTGACCTATTTTAATATCGAAAGGCATTTGTTACCAATATATTTTTTACATATTTCAATGATCAATACTGTGTTGTTGTTAAAAAGTTATATAGTAATTTTCAAATACAATATGTGAAGTGAAAGGTTGTATTTATTTACGAAAAGCAGATTTAAAGATCTATGCTTATTATATTGAGAACATACACTACGTTTTCAAAACTCGCAATCTTAGAAAATTGTCAAATTAGGAAACGAAAACAATGCAATTCAGCTTTTAAATGAGCTAGAACTAAAGAACAAGCAACGAATTATTATATATTTATTAACATCCACTTTCAGAGATAATTCAATAAAAATTCAATAGAAATTATGATATCAGGTTATTATAAAAAACTATAAGAGATCCTAAATTTAACAAAAACCGATATTAGTGTAAACAAAGTTCAGATATGGGTGTATCAAATTACGACTACATTGTAAAATCATATCACTGTTTCTTACCAATCAAAACAAATGCTTTATAATAATATTTCTATGAATTATGAAACATTTATAAAACTTTCTATTCAAATGTATCAACTATTATAATGGAAAAAAAAAATATTTACACAAACGACTCTTAAAGCATAATACACGTCGACGATATTCTTGTGACTTAGCTGCCGCATTGACACAGCTTGCTAATCAACATAGAAATACTACAGAAATACAAACGCATCTGTCTGCATAATTATAGCATCCTTTTTGCAACATGGAACTTCCAGGTGAAACTCAACAACCCCTACCAGCCCTAGACGACAAATTCTTGCAGAACTAACATAGGGGGCAATTATCAGTTCCTACATTCGTTTATCTGTACTGATCGAACATACGTAAACCAATTTCAATAATTTCAGCTGCATTTGCAGATGAAATAATGAGAGCCACAACTAATGAAGTCACTGACTAAAGTATTACTGACTTAAAAAAATCTATAGGCATCTTATCTACTGGTTCTAAAGATGGAAACTGCGACTCAACCCTCTAAACCATTAGCTAACATTTTCGCTCTTCGAAGATTACAACATGAAGACTTCTGGGTAATTAAAAATTAGCAACCCAGAAAATCTCCTGGACATAGAAGGATCAATGAGTCGCTATCTGGGCGTAATCTCACATAAATATCTACCTTTTTTTATAACAAATTGCTTTAAATATGATTTAAAAGTTTCACTTATTAAAAATATAATAGTAGCTGCTATTGGATATTATATAATTATTGATAAATGGTAATAAATAGGACTCACTGCTGACTTGTACTATTATATTTTACTATTACTGTGTGAGGAGAATGAATAGTTTAGAGAAACTGAGCGAAGAGTGGTGACGGTAGCGCAAGTGAGATAGAATCCTCCTTACATGCCCCAATAATAATCGTCTGGCTGGTTGGCTCGAACTTATAGAGAATTTTATATGAGAAAATGCTTCTTGAGAAGAGTAAGTGAACGCTCCTTGTAATGAGTGATTATTTAATGGAAGTGTTTGTTGTAAATTCTTTGAGAGCTGTTTTTATTATACCTCTGAATGATGGTTTTGATTGACTTAAGCTCCGAAATTGGCGAGCTTACATACGATTTAGGGTAGTTCTTAGTGGGAGCTGAGTGTTTGAAAGTTGTACTCCACTGGTCCGTTCCATTAGGAGAGCGTGACATATTAATAAAATGCGTTATGAAGCTACCGTAGCGCTGGAGTGACAGCTGTCGGTAATATGAAGTTATCAGCCTTGTAGTGGTATATATCCTCAATAAAAGACTATTTATTCCATTACATAAACAATTCTCGGTTAGTGCATCATAATTCACACTATGCTACATTAGTTGCATCATGAATTCTCTTTCCTATCTTCCTATTTTCAGAATGCAATAAAAACCTACTAACATTGTAGATGTTAAGTTGTTAAGTATAGATGTTATGGAACGAGTTGCTTAGACAATTCCTAAAAGAAAACCACCCTTTGTGTCAGTGTTCTAAGTAACATAATTTAAGGGAGAATTCATGACCATCGCTAAAATGCCGAAGTTAAAGAAAATAGGTTGCGGCGGATTTTTCAATTTTTCACGATTCCCACGTAGGACTTCAACGATTACCTTAAAACTGGGCATCCAAATTACATCATTTTTGTTTAAAATTCTTTTCCTTCTTTAATGGGAGATTTTAATTACAGTTCATTTTTAAATCTGAGGATAATAATTACTACTACTAAGTTGAATGATATTACTTCAACAACAAAATTTTTGGTGGGTTAAAAATAAAAAATTATCTAACATAAAATATTTTATCCGAACATAATAAAACTGTAAGTTCCCGTCAAAATTTGATTTTTGATGATGCGAATAAATATATGTTTATAAACAATTGTTCATTAGTAAGGCACCAAGTTTTTAAAACAGAAGAAAATTTTAATTTCACTCCGAAAAACCCATTCCTATTTAAGTGCAAATAAAAAGTATTTCAAGTGGCTTTGATGTCTCACTATCTGGATTGTTAGTTATTCTCATACTATCTTTCTAACTGTAACCAATAATTAGAATGGTTTAGATTTAAAAATTCAACTATAAAAATATTTCTTGACCAAATGAATTAAGTTACGAAGAAATTTGTTGAGGATCGGTCAAGAAAGAAACATTCAATTATGCCAACGTTTCGACAGAGTTTTCTGTCATCATCAAGGCTTTATTATATAGATGTGAACTTGGATTTTATTATATAGATCTAGTAACTTTTAATTTTCTTTTTTATGTTTCTGCGATGTAACAAACAAATGTGTATGTTTCTAAGTTCCACTGAAAATTCTTTCTCCACATCTATCTATATATAAAGCCTTGAAAAAGGCAGGAAACTCTGTCGAAACGTTGGCATAATTGAATGTTTCTTTCTTGACCAATCCTCACCAAATTTCTTCGTAACAAAATTCAAATACAAAATATGATAGTTGAAATTAAATGACAAAGTCCTGGTATATGTTAAAACACTTTATTATGCAGTATCGAGCTTTCGACCTGGGAGCCAGGTCATTCTGAAGATAAACAATTAGATTAAAACAACAGCAGGTTACATAACATCATCAAACACCTAATTGTTTATCTTATAATAAAGTGGTTTATACATATACATATATATACCAGAACCATTGTACCAACCATATATATCATTTCTGATGATGTAGTTCATTACATAAGCAACTCTTTCTGTCATATATCAAGTTTTGTTTAGTATATTTTTTGTTTGTGTTAAGTGTGTTTAATGAAAATTATATGTAACCTCGTTTAACATTTTTTAATTTTTATCCCTGAAGAAGACAATAAATTTGTCGAAACGTCGGATAAGTTTTTTCGAGAGCCCGCTCCTCGAAATCTCCCGCAGTTATAGACCAGAACATTTTGTCATTTAATTTCAACAATCATATTTTGTATAAGTTTCTAAGTCCACTAAACAAAACAAAATTATAGTGTTAAAATTCAAATAGTTTGAGCGTAGATGGGAAGTTCATGAAAGTGTCTTTATGGCAATACAAACGAGTATACACAAATCATACACAACATGAAAAAAGTATTCTACTGTATACCATCACTGAAACTACTAAAAGAAATATTTAACCGATTTTTAACAATTTCTCACAAGGAACCATTCGAAAACGCATAAAAATTTGCCAACAAAAGTTTGTTATTTAAATTTATGTCTAAGAGTACGTTAATATTTTCTAAATGAGATTTTGCAAAATCAAACGAGGTAAAATCTTTTCTGAGCGCAAATTGCTTTTCAAATCAAATTTTTATCATTTTACAGATAATAATCCAAATCTCAAAATGATCATATACAATTGTAACTGGGCTGCTTGATCGTTTAGTTTTAAAGAGTGAAATATGTTTTTTGTTTTCTTTTTTAAAAAAATTGATGTTCTATCATTGCGATTCTTAAAAGATTTAACTTACCAATTTTTTTTTGAAATTTTCAATCAATTTTGGATATTCAGTTGCTCTCAACATTTACAAATGCAAACTTCTGGCAATTAAGTTATGAGCATAACAAAATAGCTCCCCTATAACATTCAAATTACAATTCTAGAACTTCAAAATCGTGGATGAAATACCAGATTAAACAAATCATTGGAGCCATTTTTAAGAAAACCTTAAAAATCCAATTTGTACAAAATAAGCACTTCCAGCTGATGTTTTGACCAGAACCATTGACAAATCGGTGGTGATGCCTTGAGAAAATTCTAGTTTGAACTTTCTGCAGATTTCGTTTTCAAGATATTTTGTTCACACATGTATTCACCATTCGGTAATTTTTTTTTTCCTACTCAGGGGCTTTAATCATCAATTCCCTCTTTATAATAGAAAGAGAAGGTGAAAATTGTCAACGTTTTAATCAATCGCCCTAACAAGTAGTTTAAAAAGCTAGAGCAGTGTTACACTGAAGAAAAATAACAACACTCAATTGGTTTATCAAAAAACATAATACATATCTAATAAATACAAGCATCATCATTCCTAAATTATGAATTATTCTTTTATTTGTACAAGCTGAAAGCTGGAAATTAGCATAAATTCTGAGCATTTTATAAAACAAGTTAAAAAAATTTACCTTAAAAAAAAAGGCAATTAAAGAATATAATTCTTTAGAAAAAAAGGAGATCTGAACATTAAACACTGCATACCTTAATAAAATATCTGTAAATAAAAATGCATGGTTTCATCTATTATGAAGCCGAAAATTCGTAACCTTTTTTTTCAGAAATAATGACTGGAATGTTTGCATTACTCTCGAAAAAGCTAAACATTATCCTTTATTTGGAATATACAGGGCCCCTTTATCGCCTAAGTGCACTCTACCTTCTGTTGGCAGAACCATGCTAGAATAAAGCCGTTCACATACTCAGGCTTACTTTCTGAAATAAGCTGATATTTATATATAAGTTAGTGTAAACGCATAGAATATAATTTTATTTATACTTTCTTTCTATGGCTAAGTAAGAAGAAAGTAATACTGATAATTTTCAACTTAGTAGTGTAAATTTTATTGAAAATAACAATATACGTATTAGTATCTACGGTGATATCTAAATGACATGCTTGATGTGATAGTCGCTCAAACAAACTTTGTGGAACTCTAAACTAAGTGTAGACCTACTCTATTGCATTAAGGATAACATAA